>OZ035833.1:27668607-27725786 GCA_964034765.1 Knipowitschia caucasica | reverse complement strand
GTACCTGAGTCGTGCTGGCAGGCTACACTTTGAGACTGGAGGAAAACAGAGCCTCGGGGGGAGTCTTGGTTTTAGAGTAGCGTGGCAGCACCTGTGAAATAGCCAAGCAGGTGTACAATCAACCTGTGTGGAGTGTTCCTCGCAGAGCAATTTTTTACACCTGCCAGAATGTAATTTTGGTGAAGCGGCAGGGAGCCTTCCACTTTATGCACAAATCACACAGCGGCAGCTTAGAGAAGGAATACGCTCTCGTGACGCCACTGTTTACACCTGTGTTTGTCTGGGCCGTGAACAAAAACAAACAATCATGACATTCTGGAGGGGATATAGTTAGCATGGAAACCAAAATCACAACACGTTACCACTTGATGAGTTTCTGTGTGGCGTTTGCATGTTCTCTCAGAGTCTGTGCAATTTTCTTTCAAGTGCATCTGTTTCCCCTGACCTTTTTGGAAATATTAATCTAATAAACAAAGGGTAAATGGTGTATGTATGTATTTTTTACATTTGTGAACGTAATAAATATAGATTTATATTAATGTAATTGAAATTTTTTGATTTGAGAAGGACAAAATATCTGAAATTACTAAATTGTACAAAGAGACAGATAAATATTTGTGATCTGCAGAAGCACAGACCCTGTTTATGATTATTCATACTAGTTTTTTCAGAATCAGGAACAGCTTGTGATCAACAAAATGAAGTGTCCTTTTTAGACAGATGAGAGACAACTGCTGTATGCTCGTCAATGGTAACTGCATAATATTGATCAATAGCACATCTTTTGATATCTGTTGACTCACAGTAATTGTGTTGTGGCAGCAATTATGCTATTTTGTTTGTCCATTGTTTTATAGAATCAATTCAAGATGGGCTAATGTTTACAATATATGAGGCTGTTTAAGGTGAACAGCTCATTTTGGGGAAATAGAGAGAAAACCACTAGATTCTCCGGTTGCAGATGCCTGGGAGGGAGTGAATGATCTGCCAAATCTAATTTCTCACTTTGTGTATTTACCAAAGCAGCTACAGTATAGATGCGCAGAATGCATTGTGTCAGCGCCTGGCACAGCTTTGTTGTGGAAGTTCGCTGACCCATTATAAAACACTCCGTGCAACGGAATCATGAATCAAGAAATTAGATGCATCTCATTAGTGTGTAAGATAAATTATTTTTTTCACAGGGAAGGCAACTGCAAGTTTCAACAGCAGTACTCATAGAAAATGCTTCAGACCAACTTTCTATATTTGAGTCAGGGATTTTGAAAAAATCTTCAAGACAACAATGTCCAAATACAGACACAATATCATTGAATCAAAACAACCAGCAAGGCAGAGAGACAACTGGAGAATTTGATTTCCATCGGGCCTCATCAGTCAGTGTCTCGCCTGGTGGACCATGGATCATATTAGCAGACAGCAGTTTTGGGCCCACGGGATCCACCAGTGCAAAGGAAGTGACGCTCACTTGACCAAACAAAAGCCATACAGGACTGAGGGAAAATGAGCAGCCATACATCACTCTAAAGGTTATCCATCACCCGACTGCCCCATCAGAGCCAGTGGTGGTTTGGTCTAAGCCCAACTCTCCACTGTTTAAATGCCCATGCCATGTAAGTGGGGCGCTTAACAAGACTGGATAGGATAGAAATGAAGTTTGCATTAAACTAATCTGTCTAGTCTTACATTGTAAAAGCGCCATGTTTATTCCATAGTATGTTTTAATGTGAAAATGACTAAAACGTTATTAATGTCTGTGAATATATATATATATATATATATATATATATATATATATATATATATATATATATATATATATTATATATATTATAGCAGACATCCGAGAAAGAGTCTCAGGTATGAAAAACTGGACAGCACCTGGCCCTGATATGGTCCATGCCTACTGGCTAAGGACACTCACATCACTCCATGAGCGCCTAGCAGCACAAATGAACCAGCTGCTGAGAGATGGGACTCACCCAGAATGGCTAACCGAAGGGCGAACGGTCCTGATCATGAAGGACCCTGTCAAGGGTGCAGTCCCCTCCAACTGCCGGCCAATAACCTGTCTCTCCACAACATGGAAGCTCATGTCAGGCATTATTGCGGCTAAGATAAGTGGGCATATGGAACAATTCATGAGCACAGCACAGAAGGGCATTGGTAGAGACACCAGAGGAGCCAAACACCAGCTCCTGGTTGACAGAACAGTCGCCCAAAACTGCCGGTCACGACACACCAACCTGTGCACAGCCTGGATTGATTACCAGAAAGCCTACGACTCAATGCCACACACATGGATCATGGAATGCTTGAAGTTGTACAAAATCAACAGGGCTCTAAGGGACTTTGTTGCAAACTCAATGGGGATGTGGAAGACCACCCTTGAGGCAAATGGCAAGCCGCACAAGTGACCATCAAATGTGGTATCTACCAAGGAGATGCTCTGTCCCCACTACTGTTCTGCATAGGCCTCAACCATCTAAGCCAAGTAATTGACCAGACTGGCTATGGATACCGCCTCAGGAACGGAGCAAAGATCAGTCACCCCTCTACATGGATGACATCAAGCTGTACGCCAAGAGCGAGAGAGACATCGACTCTCTGATCCAAACAACCAGGATCTACAGCCATGACATCGGGATGTCATTCGGACTCGAGAAATGTAGCAGGATGGTGACTCGGAGAGGCAAGGTAGTCCACACAGAAGAGATCACACTCCCAGAGGGAACAATAGCAGACGTGGAGGACAGTTACAAGTATCTCGGTATACCACAGGCAAATGGCAACCTCGAACAGGTGACGAGGAAAGCGGCAACTGCCAAATACCTCCAGCGAGTAAGGCAGGTCCTAAGAAGCCGGCTCAATGGCAAGAACAAGGCCCGGGCAATTAACAGCTACGCCCTGCCAGTGATCAGATACCCTGCAGGAATAATCAGGTGGCCAAAGGAAGAGATTCAGACCACAGATGTTAAAACTCGAAAGCTCCTTACCATGCATGGCGGGTTCCATCCCAAATCCAGCACCCTGACACTGTACGTAAGCCGTAAAGAAGGAGGCCGAGGACTAGTGAGTGTGAGAGCCACTGTCCAGGACGAAACATCCAAACTCCATAACTACATCATGGAGAAGGCCAAAACGGATGATGTACAGTACTCAGTGAATGTCTCAGGCAGTGGCGAGATGAGGAGGTGCTGGAGGAGAGCCCATCATGGGAGAACAAGCCTCTACACGGCATGTACCACCGGAGCATAACAGAAGTGGCTGATCTCAAGAAGTCCTACCAATGGCTAGAAAGGGCTGGCCTACAGGACAGCACAGAGGCACTCATCATGGCTGCACAGGAGCAGGCCCTGAGCACCAGAGCGATAGAGGCCCAAATATACCACACCAGACAAGACCCAAGGTGTCGGTTGTGCAAAGAGGCACCTGAGACGATCCAACACATAACTGCAGGGTGCAAGATGCTGGCAGGGAGGGCCTACATGGAACGCCATAACCAAGTGGCTGGCATAGTGTACAGAAACATCTGTGCAGAGTATGGGCTGGAAACCCCAAGGTCTAAGTGGGAAACTCCTCCAAAGGTGGTGGAGAATGAGCGTGCAAAGATCCTGTGGGATTTCCAGATACAGACCGACCGAATGGTAATGGCGAACCAACCTGACATCGTGGTGGTAGACAAAGGGCAGAGGACAGCCGTGGTGGTGGACGTGGCAATTCCAAGCGATGGTGACATCCGGAAAAAAGAACATGAAAAGCTTGAGAAATACCAAGGTCTCAGAGAGGAGCTGGAGAGGGCCTGGAGGGTAAAGGTGACAGTAGTGCCCGTGGTGATCGGTGCACTCGGGGCAGTGACCCCGAAGCTAGAAGAGTGGTTACAGCGGATCCCCGGAACAACCTCGGACATCTCGGTCCAGAAATGTGCAGTGCTAGGAACCGCAAAGATACTGCGCAGAACCCTCAAGCTCCCAGGCCTCTGGTAGAGGACCCGAGCTTAGAGAGGGATAACCGCCCGCGGAGGGCCAAAGGTGACTGGACAATTGTTTTTATATATATATATATATATATATATATATATATATATATATATATTACACACATATATAATATTATTATACACTAATTCATTCTCTACCACATTTGGAGGTGTTTCCCATCTCCGCAGAGATGTCACTGTATACAATTATGGCGTTCCATGTAGACCTTCCCTGCCGGCATCTTGCACCCTGCAGTTATTTGTTGGATCGTCTCAGGTGCCTCTTTGCACAACCGACACCTTGGGTCTTGCCTGATCTGGGCCTTATCTGGGCCTCTATCGCTCTGGTGCTCAGGGCCTGCTCCCATGCAGCCATGATGAGTGACTCTGTGCTGTCCTGTAGGCCAGCCCTTTCTAGCCATTGGTAAGACTTAGTAAGATCTGTGGCCATACTTGCATGCGAAAGCCAGGTTGCCTCGGACCTCTGAATCTGTGCAGGGCAGGGCCTGGTTAGTTCTGTGATGGGAGACCTCTGGTAACACGGCCACAGCTGTAAAGTACCAAATTGTCATTGTCTCCTTTGGCAAGACACTTCACCCACATTGCCTAGAATGAGTTTGGTGTGTGTGTGAATGGTTGGTGGTGGTCGGAGGGGCTGATGGCACATACTGGTTGCCTCGCTTCTGTCAGTGTGCCCTAGGGCAGCTGTGGCTGCACTGGATAGTGGCTCATACAAATAAATATACCTTGCCTTGTCATACATACGACAAGGCATGGTGTATTTTGTTTGCCACTAGTATTGAAGGCCATCCATCCATTTTCTACCCTTTAATCCATTTCTGGGTCAGGGGGGTGGCAATCAGAGATGCCACCCAAGTCTCATAGCACCAGCCCCTCACTGACCCTCTGCAGGTGGTGAGTCCACAGGAGGACGGCTGCTCTCTGAGTGTGAGCATAGCCTTGATCTTTCAGTGGGGGCTTTTGGGCAAAGTGGGGTTAAGTGTCTTGCCCAAGGACACAACGACAGCAGTCATCAGCGGGAGTCAGTGGAGAAGGTGTAGAGGTGGGAATTGAACCCGCAACCTTCAGGCCTTAAGGCCAATGCTCTACCAACTGAGCTACTGTCGCCAATAATATTAAAAATAATATTAATAAAGAGAGTTAACATGTGTGAACGCAACACCTTATTATTTTTATTGCCTTTAAATCTTGCTTATCCATAGATGTTCCAATCTAACTTTCTTTCTCCCTATCTCTTAAGTTTTATTTCCCGCTACTTAAGTGTATGTTATTTTCTTGAAAACGCTTGGTGCACTTTGGCTTTGATTGCGTGTTACAAAAATAGCAGCGTTCTACTTGGCAACATTTAAGGCTGTATTCTCATTTGCATGCACACACACCAAAATAAGCCTGGTCTACTCTAGGCCGTGAACTGCGCCAAATCAGAACAAATGCAACATTAGCCTAATAAAAGAAAGTATTCCTGAAAACAAGGTATTATCGTCAATCAGACAGTAGTGTGCATCAGTGCCTGTAGTGAAATAAATGCCTGTGCCCTTGTGCATCGCAGGTCGACAGTCAGCGCAGATTAATTTGTGTTGGTGTGAAAGGGGAGAGATCCTGCAGTCTGGAAAAGAGAAACTGCTGGAACTATATGTCCCTTTTCTCTAAGCAATACACAAGGTGAAGTATTACACTATATACAATCAAAACTTTGAGCAACACACACTATTTCTTAAGGTCACAAAAGGTCGCCTCGAAGAAAATAGGTTTTCTATGTTGATGTTACATGACTTATTGCCTGCTGCTTTGTCTATTAGCCCAACAATTGCCTACTCACAAATCTCCTAGCAACATGTGCAAGGAGAAGACTGAAAACAACAGTCTTATTATATTGCATTAACTTATAATCAGGCTTGTATGCTTAAAAACGTCTACATTTTTATTTCATGGCCAAAAGAAGCGGTCAGATTGGACCTGCAGGCCGCTAGTTGTGACACCAGCTCCCATTGGTGAATGCCACCATGTGTCCTAAGGGCAAGACACTTTGAGGGCCTTGAAAGGTAGAAAGCACCATATACAGTAAATGTGACCATTACATGTCTTTGAACTGAGAACCATAAACGTGCACTTATGTTGTCTCCAATAACAAAAATAGACTCAACAGTTAAATTAATTCTCTAAATATCTTACTTGTACAATTTTTTTGGTGACAAAACAAATAGGGGTTTATTCAGACAAGGTGAGCTTCCATGTGTTGTCTTGTGTGCAAAGATTACAAATGTATAAATCTATTTAGTAAACATTTTACCAATCTGAAGGTTTGCGTTTGACCAATCAATCCACGTTGATTGGTCCTCAGAGACTTCCTTATCTTACTCCTGGAGGCCTAAGGTAGTAAGATAGAAAGTGGCAACATGAGGTGGAACTTGAGGAGGTCCCAACATAACAAAGGACATTTGATGATGGAAGATGCACTTGTATTTATTGAAAGTAGACTACAAAACATGTTACTTAAGTATTTAGACTAAATACTTAATACTTACTAAGACTAAATTTGTGTTACAAGAAAGAGTCCCTTCTAGTCCAGGAAGAAAAATAGGCCACAAATGGAGTGGAAGTTGTCCCGCATAATAATGAACTTTAGATCAATACTGAACAGTATGGATGCTCTTACTGTATATATAATAATAATATTTGACAATTAATAATTGTGTTGACAATTGTGGTTCCTTGTGAAGCGTCCAACACACAGTCCCTTCTGAACAAGAAGCAGCTCTGGTGGTGGAGCACCTGCCAACCAATCAGACCAATCTGTTACAACCACTATATTTTGGTGATGCAACAGGTGTCAATTATGCCAAGTCTTGTTACCATTCACCCAAGACACCACTTTTGGCAAAACAAACTCATCCTGTTCACAGTGCTATCATCTGCAGACTGAACATCGATGTTCAAACCTCATGAAAGCATGTTCTTAATGAACTGTAATGATGGAGAGATGAGTGAGCAGGGTTGTTCGCTGCTCTCCATGTTTCAACAGGGATGCTTGGACACACTCTGGGGTTGAGAGATTGCAAATGTCAGTGTCTTGTCACTCAGGCCAGTCCCAGATGAGCAGTGAGATGGAGGCTGCTAAAAGGGAATGCCAAATGACAGGACACACATTAATATCCCGGATGACTCACTCACTGTCTGGCTGTCAGCATGGGACTGAAGAGCAGACTTTAAAAAGTTTGTATTCCATTCATTATGTCAGTTCATTTGACTTACCTTCTTAGTTTAAAATTGTGTTCTTTCAGTGTTTTATTTGTGAGAATGCTGGACAGTCTGAATACTTAATCACAGAGAAGTGGAATCAAAACTTTTTTTAGGTCCGGGAATGGATTTAAAAGGGAAAAATTCAATCACAATTCAAAAAGGAATCTTGATTAATCGCAGAATTGTATTAGAAATGAATTGTTTAGATTTTTCTAATACCGTGTATGATCATCTAAAGTATTTAACTTCAGCATTAAATTTCTAAATTTTAATTTGCGCATCGGAAAAACTCTTAAGGAAACACGCAAACTTTGAATAAATCACAGATCATGATGAGGACCCTCTTCTGTTTCTTTGATTTTAAATCTGACTTGTGTGTGTATTATTTTAATCTATATGTTTTTTTTTTTATATATATATGTATAAGCGCTTTCTGATCCTGGTCTGTGAAGGCGCCATACAAATACACCTGGCTTACTTACTTACTTAATGTGTGACCATCTTTTTCTCCGTAAATCTGTGGCAGACCCTGCGCTGCATAATTACGCATGGCTATTTGTTTTTTCTCATTCACCTCTGGCAAAGCAACGTATTTTTTTATTAGTTTTGTGCATAAATCCCCATAAACGCAGCAAAGGCAGAGATGTGGCAAAGCGCTTATTTGTGCTCACGGGCAGTGGCTCTTTGGGAAGGCAAGTTTATTTATATACAGTAGCACAATTCATACACAAGGCAATTCAAAGTGCTGGCACCCCAGAGGGTGCCACAGAGGTGCCACCGCAAAACTCCCCATATGTGGGCACGTCGTTCCGACGTTTTGGATCCAGAGTTTCTCTTTGAAATCACGGACACTTCCCAAACTCATACGCATCCTTTCTCTCTCACAGAGATCGCTCCATTGCATTCACAAGAAGATGCCGCTGACGCTTGACCCAGTTAATGATGAGAGTCACCGCTGAGACAATATTCATTCATTCATTCATTCATTCTTTCATTCATTTCTAAAGTTTAAGAGAGATGAGTGCTGCAGTGGATCGAGACACTAGGGAAAATACGGGTATATATAATATAGCGTAATTTTTTTTTTTTTTTTTACAAAATAATAAAATAAAACCCAATATAAACTCAGGCCTGTCTGTGACACGCCTTTTGAGGCTTCCAACTAGTCTTGCTGGCCAACTTCCATGCTGACCTGTCGTAAAAAGGGCGTGAAACGGGCGCTTTCTGAATATTTCTAGGCGTGACTTTCATGAATACGCTATTTTTGAGCTCAACAGATAAATGCCGCAAATAAATGCAGATCTCGGCGGATCTCACACGTTCATAAATCCCGCGTTGGGTCTTGAGTATATGGAATATACACCAAAATTATAAGACCAGGATCTACAGCCATGACATCGGGATGTCATTCGGACTCGAAATGTAGCAGGATGGTGGCTCGGAGAGGCAAGGTAGTCCACACAGAAGAGATCTCACTCCCAAAGGGAACAATAGCAGACGTTGAGAACAGCTACAAGTATCTTGGTATACCATGGGCAAATGGCAACCTCGAACAGGCCATGAGGCAGGTCCTAAGAATCCAACTGACTAGCAAGAACAAGGCCCAGGGAATAAACAGCTATGCCCTGTGATCAGATACCCTGCAGGAATAATCAGGTGGCCAAAGGAAGAGGTTCAGACCACAGATATTAAAACTCAAAAACATAGCAGAAGTGGCTGATCTTAAGAAGTCTTACCAATGGCTAGAAAGGGCTGGCCTACAGGACAGCACAGAGGCACTCATCATGGCTGCACAGGAGCAGGCCCTGAGCACCAGAGCGATAGAGGCCCAGATATACCACACCAGACAAGACCCAAGGTGTCGGTTGTGCAAAGAGTCACCTGAAACAATACAACAAGTAACTGCAGGGTGCAAGATGCTGGCAGGGAGGGCCTACATGGAACGCCATAACCAAGTGGCTGGCATAGTGTACAGAAACATCTGTGCAAAGTATGGGCTGGAAACCCCAAGGTCATGATGGTGGTGGAGAATGAGCATGCGAAGGTCCTGTGGGACTTCCAGATACAAACCGACCAAATGGTAATGGTGAACCAACCTGACATTGTGGTGGTAGACAAAGAGCAGAGGTAGATACTTAAACAAGAAGCTCATTGATGGCCATTGACGTATTACAAATATATTATTCTGGGGTTTGGCTGTAAAGAGTGTTTTATTGAGCCAGCAGGTGGCAGCAGCGCTCTGTGAGTGTCTCGTCAAAGGTTTCTGTCTGAGCGCCGTATGTAGGAGAGACAGAGGCCATTCGAGGCATGGAGGAATACAGCCAGGGACAGGATTTATTTGGAGGCAGTCTGAGCAGTAAAGGTGTTTCTAGAGCTGACAGAGATCAAGTGGAAAGTCAGGGCAGCAGACATTTGATGCATCACAGTAAAGCTGACTATCGCTAATACTGTCTCTGAGCAGTCTTGGCAGTTTTAGTCCTTCATATCTGTGCCCATGTGAACTGAAAACACCACATAGCTCAGTCATCAAATACATGTTAGTTTACATTGAAAACACTCAGCTTGGAATTCATACTTTCCTACACTTTTTAGTTACTTTTATTTCTGTACTGTTTAATTACAGTATGTACTTGTGCACACTGAGAGAGAAAAAAAAAGATTCGGAATCTGCTACTTCTTTGCACTACCCTAGTATTGTAAATGACATGAGTCCACAGATGAGCTAATGCTGTCTACAGTTGTTTGGACTCAGCTGCTGCCAAGATTCAATGACACTATACGAGCACTGAGCCAAATTGCCTTTGGGCTTTTGTATTAGTTGAAATAGATGACACTTTGCAGAGGGATCTGTTCTATGGATGTTGATGGGGAACGGTGTCCTGAGATTTTACTCCAAACACACCAATGACTTCCATCTGTTTACAAGTCAAACTAATATTTTCCACAATTAGATGCGTTCTTTATATCTGCTATTTGTCAGTGTGTCTCCTTATTTGTGAAGAAAATGAACCAAACTGTCAGGAACTGGCACAGACAAAGTATCCAAGTGTAATTGGGGGCAAATATATAAAATGTTGGTCTTGTCGTTGTCTGTTCTTAAAATGTTATGTAAAAAAATTTTAAAAAAATAAACATTTGTAAACACAATGATGCACACACAAATCTTGGTTCTCAATATATAAATGATAAACACACCCACTCATCCATACATTTTGCAGGAGCAGCAGTCTAAGTAGACACTTCCGTTTCCTCAGAGGCGTTCCCAAGCCAGCTGAGAGAAATAGTCTTGCGAACATGTTGTGGGTCTTCTCCATGGGTCTTCTACTGGTGGGACACGCCCCAACCAGGAGGCATCTGAAACAGATGCCCGAGCCAGCGGCTCTACTCCTGGCTCCTCCCATGTGACTGAGCTCCTCACCGTGTCTTTGCGGAGGAAGCTCATTTTGTCCGCTTTTATCCGCAATCTCGTCCTTTGGGTCATTACTCAAAACTCATGACATGAAGTGAGGGTGGGAACGTAGATGGACCGATAAAACGCGAGCTTTGCCTTTTAACTCCTTCTTCGCCACAACAATCCGATACAGCTCTAATTGCAGACACCGCTCATGAATAACGCGTCACGTTATGCATGCCCCAGGCTTCTACCACAGGCACGTATCTCTTCACCACAGCAGTCCGATACAGCAACCGCAATATCTGTCAATTTCACGCTCCCTCCCTCCCAAGGCCCCTTTGAGGAAGGACCTCAGCACCCACCTCAGGAGGGCAAGTAACCGGTTCTGTTCAACATTTTGACGGACAGTATTTCTAGGCACCCAGGGGCCGGAGGGAGTCCAGTTTGGGAGCCCCAGGATTTCATCTCTGCTGTTAGCAGACAATGTAATCTACTTGGCTTCAACAAACCAGGACTTCAACATGCACTGGGCTGGTTTGCAGCAGAGTGTGAAGCAGCTGGGATAAAGATCAGTACCTCCAAATCTGTGGCCATGGTGCTCGACCATCACCGGCCATCAGCGACACCATAAACATTAGAAAATACATTTCTGAACTGAGATGTTCACCTGCAATGCAGTGCAGTAAGAATACAAACTGAGTTCGATCTGGCACAAATAAGCAGTTATTTATCAGAATACACCCAGTCTATCTGGCCATCCACTTGCATCCCAGGGATTAGGAAAGAAATCTTTTGAATAAGAAAAATCCTTATCCATACCTGGTTAGTCACTAGGAGCAAGCATCTGACCCAGAGCACAATAATTAAAGGAATATAGCCTTTGGGATGAATAGTTAAATTATGAATAAACAATCACCTTGGTATCTTTTTTGAAAGATAATATTTCAAAATACTTCAAGCTGTGGGTCAGTCAAAGTCATTTGCTCTGACTTCATTTTCCAGGCTTTACAGCGATAGGGACATCCACTCTCCTTTGGCAGGGACACTGAGCACCCTGCAGCTCCCAGCGCAGCAGGCGCCACCTGCAAACTGCTGAGCAGAGATACAAGCATGAATCCCACATTCAGAATGCCCAGGCACGCTTTCCTTCTGTACGCATTTCAAATTCTTACTTAAAGCAGAATCCTGGTTCTGTGACGTGAGGGTTGGAGTTGTGGGCAGCAGGCCCGTCGCAACAGGGGTGTATTTTTTTTCTCATCAAAAAACGTTTTTGCCATGCCTCCACACACTCTGACAACAACATACGCTCCTTCTCCTCCTCTTCCTTCTCCTACTCCTCAACACACTCTGACCACAACCTATACGCTCCTCCTCCTCCTCCACCACACACTCTGACCACAACAAGGCATTTTATGCCCAAAATCCACTGCACTCACAGTGGGCACTAAAGCTGGGCATACAGGGTTTGCTAATGCTTTTAAAATATGTTTTTGATGTGGACATTCAGACTAAACATTGGCAATAACAGCGCTCACACACCTGTCTCGCTGCTCCTCCTCCTCCTCCGCTCACCTCCTCCTCGCACAGAAGACGCGAGTATCCATCTCTCCGTACACTGAGTTCATTCCCATTACTTTCTTTGTAACTGCACAATAGGTATGAATGTAAATGAGAGAATGAATGGATGGTGTTGATTGGGGGCTGATGCGCCAGTGTGTTCGGCGACTCGCCTCCGTCATCACCGTGTGTGGAATGATTGGAACAATATCTGAACTCTGAACATTGTAAAGCACTTTGGGTGACCTTGGTCTGTAAAATGCGCTATAAATAAACATTACTTACTTACTTACTCACTCAGACACTGCTAAAGTTATTTGACAGTTCCGTAAAGTCCCAAAGGACTCTACTGCGCGCACATAGCCGCCTTCGCGCCTGCCTGTTTACAAATTGCTTTTGGTGAAAATTTGACTTTACTTGTAAAAATGTACTTTTGAACAAAAAAATCACGGAGGTCCAGAAAAAGGGGTCTCGGGGGCCGAATTTGGACCGCAGTCCGCCCTTTGGGGACCCTTGAACTAGTGTATATATTAAAAAAAATAAAAAGAAAAGAAGATTGCGAGGCCCTGTGGTGCGAGGCCCTGTGCGATAGGATAGGTCGTACAGCCCCTCCAACGGGCCTGGTGGGCAGTAATGCGCAATATTATGATATCAATTACTGGGTGTGGGTGTGTGTGTGTGTGTGTGTGTGTGTCTCTATATATATTATGCATAAATATATATATACTGTATATATATTCACAAGTGAGGGAAGGATGGAGCATGAGATCGACTGATGAACTAGTCCGGCATGTGCAGTGATGCGGTCTCTGTATCGTGTTGGTGAAGAGGGAACCGAGACAAAATGCAAAGCTCTAGATTCACCAGTGAATCTACATTCTCACTCTCAACCATGGGTGATAATCAAAAGGACACGGTCACAGATGCAAGTTGTCAAGATAAGTTTCCTCCAGAGTGGCTGTGCGCCAACCACAACATCATGCTCAAGAATAAGACTTGTGTTTCCACCGCTCCCTCCATTGCATAGTGAGATTTCACCTCTCTCCCAATATTGGGGGGCTGAGGTCAGTTCAACTTTCAAGAGCTGAGTCTGGGAAGTCTGTGTGGATAGGAAAGTCTTTAGCATGTCTCTTTTTACACTGCTGCCCCCGCAACACAGAAATAGATATGTTTTTTTGTGTAGCTGATTAGTTATGAATGTAATTAAAAATGTCTCTTTAATATATAAAATAATTTCACTTCGGATTTAAAAAAAACTTGATTTAGGTTTGGTTTTGAATGGATTTTTTTCTAAAATGTGCATGCAACAAGCATGTTTTAAATGGTTGGCTCTATAAGTAAATTCTCTCATTTACTCCTAAAATGCAGGACAATACTTTTTTATTGTTCCCAAGGTCCAGACCTATGCAAAATGTAAACAATGTTTGAGGCTACCTCTGAGCCTCGTTACAAGGGCCCACTACTGTGCAGTGTTCATTAGAGTGGAAATGATATGTGCAAACAAAGAGAGGCGCCCAAGCAGCACTCTCGCCTGTGTCTTTTCATCTCCGAATTGCAAATGAGCGCAGCAGTCTCCTCACCTGGTCCCTGCAGGCTCCGTCCCCAGGTCTCCAATCAGAACTTTTATTGACAGCAGATGTCAAGATGTTAGCGGGGAGGATGTAAAAATTGGGACTGTTCAGAAAAAAAAGGTAAAAATGGTATAATTTGAGAAGATATTTCCCCATAAAGTTATTGTTTGTTGAGTGTTATTGTCTTGTCGATGTCACGTGGTGAGAGATGATGGAGGACTCAAACGCAGGAATGCAAAAATAAAGGTTTTAATAAAACAAAGTCCAAGGCATAAAAATAAACTCGAAAATCCAAAGAAACCAGAACAGGACATGAACAAGACAAGAACAAGACAATGAACCAGCAACAAGGGGAGAGAAGCACAGGGTACATATAGACACACACAGACACGGGTGAAACACATCAGGGCGGGGCAGACAATCAACAGGGAACAGGGCATGAAGCAACTGTCACAATAAAACTGAATACAAAAATAAAATCCACACCATAACAGTCGAGTCACTAACTCAAGTTGAATTAAAGCAGGAGTTTCTCTGGTCATTCCTGCTTCCCCACCTTGAGTCCATATTCTTTTGGAAGGCCGCTCTCCGCCCCTGTTCGGGCTGCCAGCCTGTGTGGCAGGTATGCCACATAAGGTTCTGTGTGTGAAATATCATGTCACTGAGGTGTGACAATGACTAAGACGTTTTAGTTGTCATTTTGTTTTTGTTTTTTTGGCACTGCACTTTTGTTGGGATTGCAGTTGGTTTAGCATTTAGTTTCTATGTAATTCAAGCCCTTCCTGTCCTTGTGTATTGTACCAATTTGTTGTTTTTGTTAACTTATCATTTATATTCATGTTATTAAACACTTTGCCATTTCACATCTTGTTTTTTTTTGTTACGTCCCTCACCCTAGCAGAGCTGGGTCAAAACAGGCAGGTACTCTTCATCACTGAAAAAGCTGATATGTGACAGATATGTGAAAACCAATGATACAACCAAACAACTTTGAAGGAATGAGGAACTATAGTTACATACTGTAGGTAGTTAATTGTTCATGGATTCAAAGTTAGATACTCCAGCTGTAAGTGGTGGAGGGTTGATAACATGTTTTGTCCTAGCTGAATGTAGTGTATGCCGACATTCCACTGATTCGCATTGTGTGAATTATGCGAATCATTTTGAATCAGCTCTGCAACAACAAAATTGAAACAAAATCTATAAAAAAAAATATTATCAATATTTCAATCAATATTGTATTTCATTTTTCAAAATCAACATATATCACACCCCTACCTAGTACTATACATTTGTAGAGATTTTCAGATGCAGGAGAATCTAAAACCATTGTATGAGCCAGCACATGTGAAATGAATGGAAGCCCACAGAGAGTTTTAAACTCAAAATTACGACTTTAAAACTTGAAATTATGAGTTTAAAAGTCAAAATTATGACTTTTAAAGACAAGATTTAAAGTTGTAATTTCGAGTTTTAAAATAGATACTATTAATACCGATGGTATTCACTTCCACAGGATTAATCACTAAGACTTCTTGTAAATGTGTAATAATCATTCAAGCTCTAGGTAGTGTGGGTAAACAAACTTCTTCTGACTTGAAATCTGATTCCTGCGCATGTTCCCACGTTCCCGTAAATCATAACACAGTGGCACCAAGTGGATGAACTAACCGCAAGTAAAACAGCCCACGGTTTACACATATAGACTCGGGACAAACTGTTAATTTGTTGTTATTATTCTAAAATGAAGTGTAGCTAAAGAAAATGACTATAATCGTACTGCGCTGTTAGCAAGCATTACCTTTACATACCTGCAAATGTAAACATGGATGTATGATGTATTATATGCATTAGTCATCTTAAATATTAAATCCCACACATGAACTTAGAAATGAACTGAATATTTACAGTCTATGCCTCAAAGCAACAATATCTTCATCATAACCTGCTAACTTGCAGGCAAAGGATGTCCAGAGACCATTCCAGACAGCACTACTGTACATACATGCCAACAACTGCACATGCGCAGTTTAAAACTCGTAATTTCGAGTTTAAAACTCAAAATTATGACTTTCTGTAGGTTTTTTTTTCTTTTACATGGCGGAAAAAGGGCTTCCATAGAAATGTGGACATTGGAAAATCAGGATATCTATATTATGGCAAGGTGGCTGAGTGGATAGCACTCTCGCCTCTCAGCAAGAAAGTCCTTGGTTCGAATCCGGGTTGGAA
Source organism: Knipowitschia caucasica (assembly GCA_964034765.1). Lineage (NCBI taxonomy): Eukaryota > Metazoa > Chordata > Actinopteri > Gobiiformes > Gobiidae > Knipowitschia > Knipowitschia caucasica. Next base: position 27,709,795 of record OZ035833.1, on the reverse strand, counting down.
CGGGGTAAGTTTCCCCTACCACTAATAACATGCACACTAGGTTAAATCCTCCATCTCCGGTAGTAAGTAGTAAGTAAGTAAGCTTTATTTATATACCGCCTTTCACAGACCAGAGTCACAAAGCGGTTTACAATTGTTATTTTTGGGCACTTGTCCTCTCACTCCACACAGAGATGGGAGCGGGGTCGCCGAACAGGAGGCGCATGCCAGACCTATTGGACATATTTTTAGTGGTAGGGGAAACCGGAGTACCCGGTAGTCCTGACCAAGCCGAGCATCATCATCTGGAGATGGGTTCCTGGACGCTGTACTACGGCGACCACTGCTCCTGACGTAAGCCTTTGCGGCATCAGGATGGGTCAAATGCAGAGGATTGAATTGCCCTACGGGGATTAATAAAGTGCACCTTTACCTTACCTCACCTAATCTGTGGGCAAATCAGCAATTCTATGACGCCCTTTGATTTTGAGCCATGCAAAAATAAACCGATTACATGACAGAGAAATTCCTAAACCACAGCATTTGCCAGGTTGTCTTAGGGTGGCATGGTTAAACTATCAGCCTGTTTGGATCTGTAAGTCTTATCATTGTGCATAAGAAAAGTGTTTTTGTTTTTTTTGGAGAATCTGCCGCAAGCGAGTTTTGAACTGTGCAGCTCATATTAACAAGCTGAGGTTGAGAGAGGAATGTTGCAGTGTGCCTCACCAACTGCACCAAATTAATCACTGTGTATGAATTGTTTGCTTCCGATATGGACTCAGGGGAAAGTTGGATGGGCGTGATGAGATGCTACAGGGAGAGGGGAGCTAAATTTAATCAGGAATATCACAGGGGTTTATTCCAACTCTGTGCGGTGTCTCTTACCATGCAGAATAATAAAACAATATATTCAATGTTTTGTGTAATGAGTAATTTAAATAGAAGTATAAGCTATGAATAACAAGATGTATTATCATATTAGCCTTTTTTTTAAGGAATTCTACGTAGCATGAGGTGTCATCATTCATTGCTTTATAAATATAGATGAATAAATAAAAATACTAAACCTAGGTTCTTTGTGTATAGTATTTAGAGCACACAAACATATAAACAAAATGTTGCATAATTAGGAATAACAGAACGAGAGGTAAACATGTTCTGATTTGTGCGTGGTTACCTCAAAGCAGGGGAAAAATAAGTAATGCTATAATAATTTAATGTAATTTGAAAAAAAATAATTATATAAAATTGCGGTATGGCCTTCCAAGTCAATATGAATGAATTTGAAAATGTTTAAAGGCCATTGCACTATAAAAGCTAACTATATTTTCAAGATACCCTTCAAAGCTTTTACTGTCCATAAAAGAAAATCAAATTAAATGAAGTTGAATAAAAGCAACATGCCATTATTCAAAATGCATGTTCATGTTATAAAGTCACAAAAATACAAACAAAAGCCTTGTAAATGACAGACTGTATTTATTCTCCTTTAAAGTCCATGAAAAGTCAATATCATGAAAAACATTTTAACACTTTTAAAATTAGCAGCAAGATTTCACATTGTATGAACATGTCTACAGTTATCTATTTAACACCTCTAATATGAGGCTCTCACGTCAAAGTTTCAGCGATTCCACATGAATATTCTAGCATAAAAAGAAGACATTAATGCAGATTTGCCTCTACTGGGAAGATATGCAAAATAGTGAGTCAGACATTTGAGGCTTTGGTGGATTTATGCACAAATACAGGGTACAGCCCCAATTAGCATCTACCTGTGTGGATTTAAATGATAACTAAGGTCATCTTCTCTCCACTGACATTAATATTCCATACGGCTAAATGTTGCATGCTTCATGGTACATTTGCAGCTCTGAAAACAGACACAGCAAGGGGAAATTAAGGGGAAAATCACATTGGTATTGTTTTTGGAAATGAGTCTCATCTATTGTGATCTAGAATGCTTAATTCTTTGTTTATTCATGTTTTATTCATGTGACATGCTAGTGCCACGTGAACCATCTGGGACTCAGGACTGGTTTCCTGCTGGGACTCTGAGGAGCAAAGGGACTGGCCTCCTGCTGGGACTCTGAGGAGCAAAGGGACTGGCCTCCTGGTGATGTGCAGAGTCAGGACTACTATGGCAGCAGTCTATGCAGCTAAAACCTGGCTACAGTCTTCCTGAAAATGTGAGATATGCATCTACTCTGACAATGTTCAAATCCAAATTAGCTGAACATACAATTTATAGAGCATAAAAATAAAAAAATGTACTGTGATAAATTTACAATTTCCTTTCTTATTATGTGTAGCACTTGAGTTACCGGAAGTATAAATTGTGCTATACAAATAAACCTTTTCCTTTTATGTATTTACATTTACTATTATCACCATAACACATTCAATATAATCGGGGGAAAACTGTAAAAACATGCATTATGAAAAAACAGAAAGACCACATCGATTTGTATTCATTGAACCCTTAATAAATTAAGCAGGTTTATCGCTAGTTTGTAAATATATTCAGTTTGGCACCACAAATTGGAAAGCCCTAGTTTTATTGCTCGAATCAATTTGGCCTTATTTCAAGGTTCACAACAAGCCTGCAAAAAATATTGATTTTTCTGCCTTTTTAAATAAAGGTGAAGGCAAGTCAAAAACTTAATAAAAATGCAAAGTTACAGGAAAGTCATCCCATACACATTTTGTACCAATAATACCACACAGTGCAGCCAACACACGTTCTGCACAAGATGGGGAAAGCATTGCCTCTTCACACCTTTGTAGATAGCCCAATCTGACCCATTCCAGCCTTTCTTAACACACAAAGGCCTACTGCCAGGCGAGAAAGAAAGCAGCAACACAAAGGCTTCTTCCATACTGAGAGTAGATTGAATATCATAGTGTGTATTGTATAATTATTCCTCATATTATTTGTTTAGAAGAGTTGAAAAGGTGTTTGGGGTTCTCTTGAAGACAATACATATTTTCAGTAGCATATAACTTACACATAATACACATTACTTGCATTTCTTTTGAGAATAAATAAATATTAGCTATTAATATCTTGTGTGAATTGCTTTAAATGATAAATATCGCACATGTCAGACATAAAGCCTGTATCCTGACCCATGAACAATCAGCACATGTAACTGCTGCCCATTAGAGGCTGGTCATTAATAGCGTATGGGTAATTCCTTCACATTAAGTACCCAGAGATAAGAGCGCTCCTAATAGTTGGTTGGCCCTTCTTGGAGACAGGCTTATCTAAATCCTCTTGGCGGAGCTATCTCAACACTGACAGTACAGTTCAGACGGGAGCTTAAAAGTTGCCTTTAAATCTGCCTTTTTAGTATAAAGCAGAGGCAGGAAGTTGGTCTGATAGCGCTCAAGTTGCAGTGTATGTTCCACAATAGCAAATGATGGTCTAAAAATGGCCTTGTCTCTAGAGGTGGTGGAAAGTTTTTCGAATACAATTATATGTTTTGTGTCTGGCAGCATTATGTGACCTCAGTTTGGTGTGTGGTGTTGCTGTGCCTCGGGGGCTGCCTGCTGGAGTCTTTGTCCACCTTGTCTTCCTCATCAGATCTGCCCAAAACCGGGTTGCTCTGACACACAGGGGAGCTGCAGGGAATAAAAAAGCACAACACTATTAGATCGTTATGGGGTTGAAAACTGAAAACTGAGGGGTTGAAAAAAAGTTGCTATTAAAATATGGTGCAGCAAAACCGCAAGCAATTTATTCTACTCCCAAAACAGTAAACAACAGGTCTCTCCGGACTTGCATGCTGCATCGGACATTTGAATGGTTTGCACAGAAGTTAAGAAACCAATATATAAACAAATATAGACGAGTAATGCAAATGCAAAGGTAGCAGAATGAGACCACTGTATGTTATCTTGTGTTAGTTTTTGCTACTACATAATGACATCTTGTAACTAACCTTGCATGCTTATGTCCCTGGAGATGTTCTGTATTTGTCTGAAATTTTCCATGATAATAACATAAAAGTCAAACACAATTTAAAACAAAAGTATTTTGGCAAGCATAGTAGTTTTACATTTCTCATCCCAAGATCCAAGGTAAATCCAAGGCAAATCCAAGCAGTGCGGGTTTTTCAGTCCTGCTTGGATTTGCCTTGGATTGCCTTTTATTGCCACTTTTTTTATTGGACATAATTATATCCTGCACAGACTATATTTTTAACCTTTAACCTTTAACATGTTTGCACACTTCTGTCTTTTTTCACAATCTAAGTGACTCTATCTATGACAAATGTGAATGAGTGAGATCAATAAAGTCTATCTTATGTTATCTTATCTATTTCAAGTTTATTTTTATAGTGCAATTCATACACCAGGCAACTTAAAGATAGAAACTGCTTGTCCTTTTATACAAGGAAATTAGTGATATCTTTATTTAAATGTATTTACTGTTTGTATGTTTGTGTTGTGATACAAGAGAAATATCTTTTTGTGAGCCCCCAGATCTGCTCAAAAAGGAAAACAAATGCAATACATGGTGCAACTTAACAGAGAGACAGGGCATTTACGTAGTGCAAGTTTAAATAAATGAAACGAAAACTAGAATCTAAATTCAGTGTAAGCTTGACAAAGCAGACAACACACGGCTCAGTGACAGAAGCCTCACTGTGCTTGCAATGCATAACTTATGTATTCAGAGGTGTCACATATGGGGAAGTGTCTGGTGTCAAACTTCACCCATTCGCTGCCAAAATATTGTGTTGGTGTGAAGAACGGAAAAACTAAAACACTTAATTGTGATACATGTAATGCATGATATTATGTGTTATTTTGTTTGATCATGTATTAAAGGACTTGACCAGATCTGTGCTAGAAAGGAATTCAGAACAGTCCCACATGATAAAAGCTTAAGTAGTTTAATGAAACTGAATTACAGAATAACCTTAGCCTAAATGAGCTTGTATAATAATCCAACACGTCTCTTTTATTTATGCAGAGGCTAATACTCCACTAGAGAGAGAGCGTTCAAGGGCAACTGTCCTCCCAAAATAATGACTCACTCTGGCATGTTTTAAACAGAGGAAAGGCAGATGCTGAGACTGTCAATACTTCTCTTTTAAAAATAGGCCTTTGAAATGGTCCAGCTATGTCATTTGCGTGTGTGCGTGTGCGTGTGTGTGTGTGTGTGTGTGTGTGTGTGTGTGTGTGTGTGTGCAGATGCGTGCGTGTGTGTGTGTGTGTGCAGATGCGTGCGTGTGTGTGTGCGTGTGCGTGTGCGTGTGTGTGCAGATGCGTGCGTGTGTGTGTGTGTGTGCAGATGCGTGCGTGTGTATGTGTGTGTGTGTGTGGTTATTGTATGTACTACCATACCATATAGTCCTGGCACTCCAAGAGACACCTCAACAACATAGAAAGAATATGCTTCACAGAGGCTTATGACTGCAGTGTATGTGACCTGAATGTGCTCCTTTTTAAATATGTCAAATATGTCCAAGCATGATAAGTTAGATGGTGACTAAATGTTAATTGTCAAATCCTAAATCACACACATTGTTATGGTTGTGAATCTCAAGTCAACATATCTAGAACAAAGAAAGTCTCAAAGCAAAAGCCGATCAACCCAGATTAGTACAAACTAGACCACTCGTGCTGTTTATATTCACACCAGGCATCACCTGCATGTGTTGGATCAATCACTGTCCGGCTTGTAGAGATACTTCATAACCAAATTGTCCACTTTCTTCTGCTTCTTCTTGCTGTCCTTTCTGCTGGGTCCTACCGGTTCGTCGTCGTCATCAGATACTTTGACTGGGGCTCTTTTCACACTATTGGAGCTACGACGAGAGGTGGTGGACCCAGAAGAGGACTCCGACGAAGACTCGGACGATGAAGATGAAGATTCTGACTCGCTAACTTTCTTCTTTCCTCTCTTCTTAGATTTCTTGCCTTTTTTCCCTCTGTATCCCTTTCTACTGTGTCTCTCATCTGAGGAAGAATCATCCGACAAAGACACTTTGGATTTTTTTTCTTTGCGACTCTTGGAGCTGCTAGTGCTCATCGTGCTTGACGAACGGGTTCTGTAGTCCAAAGTCGAGCTAGAGGTGCCTAACCCTTCATCATCTTTCTTTCGATTCTCTTCCCTTTTCTTTTCCACATCTTCCTCTTCACTAGATTCTTCAAGTTTGCTGCGTTTGAATTTTATAGGCTTGAAACTCAGTACTTCATTGATTGCAGCTTCCAAATCAGGGTCCAAATAGTTGCGATGAGAGACAGTTTTGATGTCGGACAACTCTGATACAGCCCTGTCAGTCGTGGAAGATTGACCTGGATTGGAGAAACTTCTGCTAAGAGAGCGTGGGCTATAAGCTGATGTGCCTCCTTCTGTGAATGCAACACTATGACTATCATCGGCGTCGTCAACGTGGAGGCCAAACTCACTAAGGCCACAGCTACGCGCAACAGACAGACGAGAGCTGCTGCGTCTCTCGTCCTTCCAAGAGGAGCTGCGGTGGACGGAGCGAGGACTTGTGCGGCTTACGCTGCTGATGGTGGACTTGTTGTCATCATCATCCATATCCAACATTCCCCTCCTGGTGGAAAGGCGAACAGAGGAGACCACAGACTCCTTGTCATACTCAGGGCTACTTTTGGAAGTCCAGCGGGAATCGAAACTTTTCCTGGCTCGACTTGTAGCTTCAGAATAAGCCATGGAGATGACTGAGCCTTTGTCGTCCAGGTCGTCAGAAGCATGGCTCTTTTTCCATTCGTCCTGGAGGTCTCCAGATTTAGACTTGGCTTTGCGAATAGAGGCGTGGTCTGTCGTGTCCATCTGTTCTTTCAGAGTGCTGAAGAGTGAGCTCTCATCACCGGTACCCCCTATGGAGTCCTTGAGATTGGAGCGTTTCCTGTAGCTTAGTGAACTCATGACAGATATTGATCGGGCTGGTTCCACTTCTTTTCCTTCTTTACTTCCCTCTATGGGTTTGTCCTTACCTTCTTTTACATCAGCAACGTCTGCATTTGCTGCATATCTAGAGACAAATAACACTAGCATTCAACCAGAGAAAGAGGAAGAACGTGACACCCAGAGCTAAAGTGATTTGGCACTAGACTTTGATGTTAGACTGTCAATTTATCACTTTCATTTTGCCCTTGGGACCAGCGTATATACAGCCCTGCTGATTGTTGTTACGTACAGTACACAGTAAGTGAGGTAATCAGCCGGGGATGAAGGCAATATTACTGTGGCTAGACACCATTTAGCAGGCGTGCCAACTCGCCATGGGCCACTTCAATAAATTTGACAGCAGCCGCTTCCCTTTCTGCCTCCCATCATTAGACAGATTACTGGAAGAGAGCAATGACACCTAATCATAGGAAATACACGTCCGTCTAGAGAAAAGTGCCTTAGGTAATGCTGGAAATGCTGCAGGTTTATCAGAGTGTTAGTGATGGCACAGACTGTGAGGATGTGTCATGATGCATAAGGATGATTGAACTGACCTGGTGCTCTTCAGACTCCCTTCTTCTGACTGAGCTTTTGTCGTGCCTTTGTTCTTCGAAAGCCAAGACTTAACTCCATCCACACGATCCTCCACCTCCGAATCTGTGTCTGTGTCGTCACCACTGCGAAATAACAGCAACACACTGGTATCATTTTGAGTGGTATTTGTAGTGACGTCTTAGCAAGTTTCAAGGTTTGTTTATTTAACCATAATGGAATGTTAATATTAATCTCAAGGTGCAGAGGTTAGAATTTCAATGTATTAAATGCAATTAGTTTGATAGCCAGTGGGATGAAAATTGAATAAAATGATAACAGATGTGGAAGAGTCAAAGTCGTGATCTGGACAGAATTTAGATGATTCATTAGCAGGCATAATTAACTTGTTTTGCTGCTTTTGGGCTGGGAGAATCTGTGTGGCATGTCACCTACTCTTAGTGATTGTTATTGAAGTGGAGCCTTGAGACAGCCTCGCGGCCTTACCCCCGACATAACAATCAATACATGTAGACCCCTAGATCCCAGGGAAAGCATAAGAGATCCCACTTGGATAAGGTCAATCCTCTTTCATTTGTTTCTGATCAGCCCTGAATGTTTTTGAATTATGCACTCCATTGTGAAGGAAGGGTAATGTGACAGGATATTGCATGATGACTGAAATGAAATCACCTTTACATCAGTGTCTCTTTTATGGTAGCAATGTTTGGAATATATTGATGTCAAGTTCAACTTCTCACTAGCTTCTTCAAACGTGGCATTGCTGCACACATATACTTGATGTGTAAAAATCAATTCCACATTACATTTAAAAAGCAGCTCAAGGATGCTTTAAGGGCTGGATTTGACTTTCATTTTATTGATGATTCGAGTTTGTTTGAAAATGAAAACTATGTATATGTAATGGCACATCTGTATGAATGTTTTCCTAAATGAAAATTGCATTTTGTGATAAATGACAGTGGTGTATATCTGACCTGTCATGTTGGAATTGCAGTTATTTATGTTCCTACCTGATGCAGCTTTCAAACTGTCATGTTTCATCAATCTAAAATGTGCACCTTGTTTGCTATTCTTGAATTAAAGATTTAGCTCCAAAGAGTACATTGTGACAGCTCACTGTCATTAAAAATGAGCAGAGGCACAAGAAATAAAAATCATTAATCTAAAAACATTCTTATCTCACTGTGTGGTAGCATGTATATTTGAAAAAATATAGCAAATAATCTTGGACAGTGGAAATGGAGTGTGGAGTTCTGCCATTTATCTACATAGTGAATACACGGTTCTGTGTTCTCATTGAACTACATACTATTTGCTTTCAGATTCAGATTCAGTTTATTTGCCATTTGCAGTAAAAAAAAACCACATTGGAATACATTAGCAAAAGTCTCCAGTGTGCACAGACAAATACAGACATAAAACAACATTAAAAGACAAAAATAAAACAAATTAAAGCCGCAAGCGGCGTCGAACGGCCCTCGCCGCACCGCGCGACTCACCGCACCGCGCGACCCCCCGCACCGCGCGAATCCCCGCACCGCGCGCACCACTCCGTTCCACGCCGCCCCGCACCCAGCCACCCCGCACCAAGCCACCCCGCACCACGCCGTCCCGCATCACGCCGCCCCGCACCAAGCCGCAACACACTGCTCCACAACGCCCCGCACTACACCGCACCACACCATACCACGCAGCACCGCGCATAGGAGGTGGCGCCAGGGCCGGAGTGGGACAACATTTCAGGCCGGGAGCTTTTCATCCATTCAGGCCAAGCAAGGTTCTAAATTTGGGTTTTTGTCATTGTATTTTGATGTTCTTTTAATAGTTTTAAGATTGACTGTCAAAACTTTTGTTTTCTTTATTTTTTTTTATATTGACTGTTTATATAATCTCGGACGTTTAAGGATTGTTGTACGTTGCTTAGCAACGTAACGTTTATGGAGTTTAGTGAGAATAAAGACACACACACACACACACACAATGAACTAAGTGTTCATTAGTGTATAACTATAACAAGCTAATCAATTATTGTAAAAAAAGTAGTAAGGTAAAATCACATCGTTACAGCTCATATAAAAGGAAAAATAAAAACGTGTATGAACCATCAGTTGGAGAGACCACTCATTTGAACCGGGGAAGCTACACTGGGTGCACTGCCAGGCTGGCCTGGCTGTGTAGCCGACGTGTGACGTCACATTTGTTTAATTTTGCTCTGGCCCAATGACAGTAAAGCTTTGGCCAGTGTTGTGCCAGTTCACAGCTTTTCTGAACTAGTTCAAGTTCAGTTCATACATGCTCAAAGTGAACAGTTCACGTTCGAAGTTCTCAATTTTAATTCTGAACTAGTTCAAATTTCAGTTCATTTTACTTTTTGCGAGATATTCAAATAAATATTTTTTTTCACTACGAGCTAGAAATCACAATACGTGGTATATATATATATATATATATATATATATATATATATATATATATGTATATATATATTATATCCTGTACACTGCACAGGATGTTTTGACTCCAATGCAGACAAGATTTACATGGGTTTCAATGGGAACTGAGTTGTCCCATCTCTGCTCATAAGTACAAACTGTAATGCGCTGCAGAACGTGTGTCTATACTTTATGTCAAATGTAAACGGCCCTGTGTCACTGACTTACCCCTGTGTTTTCATCACGGCACATGTGAGTCCAACAACCAATGAATAGCACTAGCATACAGCGCCGCACCGCAAGTACACTGAGTCGGGGTGCGTTCACAGACGGTGGAAACCGTAGGAATTTTTAGTTTTCGGCGGAAACAGTGCGGAGAATACAGGAGGGAGGAACTTTCTCTCGTTGCGTTTCAAAAGAGAAAACAGATTTCACTCAGTTTTAAATGGAAAACAAATTGTCTGCCGTTCATGACACATAATATGAACTAATTCACGTTCAAGATCTTTATTAAAAATGTGTTGCGTTCAGTTCAACGTTCACGAAAAAATGAGCGTGTTCAATGAACGCGTTCTTTTGAACTCGTTCACGCGCAACACTGGCTTTGGCCTGGGCCTTGCTCATTGGACCAGGCCACCAGGCAGGGTAGGAGTTTGCAAAGACCGTGAGGATGAAATTAAATTAAAAAAAACAAACAAAAAAAATAAAAGACCGTGATGATAGGGCAGGCCCAGGCCACTTTGACACGCAGGCCACCGGGAGATCTCCCGATGCTCCCGATGGCCAGTCCGGGCCTGGGTGGCGCCGCCGTGTGATGATTGGATCCCGTAGCCATAGAAGAACTTAGTCAAATTGTAATGAATATGATAAGTAGAGCTGGTTTGGCTCCCCATGTAAACTTTGACTCAGTCTGCAGGGGGCGCTAATGGGCCAATTTCAAATATTTCACTTTCACCTGACCTAAACCCTGGAGTTGAACAATGGATTCAAGTTTAATCAAATCAGTCTTTGTTTGTGCAAACGGGGAAAAAATTTATGTTGTCAAAAACGGCCAAAAAAAACCCTCACATTTTGCCGCTCCGCTTCTCAAACAACGTTTGACTGATTAAAATTCCCTGAAGTAATTTTGAAGGTAAATGTGTTGAGATGATTTGGAACAATTTTGAGGCCAATCGGTGAAACGGCCGAGGAGGAGTCGCTTTCCAACCGACGTGTATGAAAATGATTGGTTTTCATTTTCCATTTTGCAATGAAATTTATGGGCTTCCTGTTTGTCAGAGGGCTTAGCCATTATAACATTTTATCCATGTCTTGACTTGAGGAACATGTGTTCCAAATGACATGGCTCTACGACAATTTTGACCTCAAACCCATCCCATAGGCATTTTTAAATTGGCTGTTGTAGGTGGCGCTATAGAGCCAATTTCAAAATTTAAACTTTCAAATGACCTAGACGCAAGAGTTAAACCATGGATTCAAGTTTTGTGCCAATCACACTTTGTTTGTGCAAACGGAAAAAAAATTTCTATTGTCAAAAACTGAAAAAAAATACGCCACTTTTTGGCACTCTGCTGCTCGAACAACGTTTCACTAATCAAAATTCCCTGAAGTCATTTTGATGGTACATGTGTTGAGATGATGTGGAGCGATTTTGAGGCGAATCGGTGAAACGGCCGAGGCTGGTTTGATGTTTGTGTGAGGTGTACATTTGCAATGAATGGGGAGCGTTTCTCGTCGCCACGGCACCAGGGTAAAAAATAAGCCTTGGACCCTATTGACTTTTTGAATCAAGAGGGCAACACAGATGTATGCACAAAATTTCAAACATTTTGAAAAAACTAAATTTTAAAATGCCCATCTAAAACTTTGAAATAGTCTGTAGGGGGCGCTAATGTGTCAATTTGAATCAATTCACTTTCAAATGACCTAGACCCTAGAGTTGAACAATGTATTAAAGTTTTGTGCTAATCAGACTTTGTTTGTGCAAACGGGAGCAAATTTAATGTTGTCAAAAACAGCCAAAAAAAGGTCACATTTTGCCGCTCCGCTGCTCAAACAACGTTTCACTAATCAAAAATCCCTGAAGTCATTTTGATGGTACATGTGTTTAGACAATGTGGAGCGATTTTGAGGCCAATCGGTGAAACGGCCGAGGAGGAGTCGCTTTCCAACCGACATGTATGAAAACTTTTGCTGTTCATTTTTCCATTTTGCAGTGAAATTTATGGGCCTCCTGTTTGTCAGAGGGCGGAGCCATGATAACATTTCGGTCGTATCTTGACTTGAGGAACATGTGTACCGAATTTCATGGCTCTACGACAAACTTGACCTCTGAAACTCCCATTGGCTGTTGTAGGTGGCGCTGTTCTGGCATTTTTTGAGTCCCATAAAAATAAACACCAAAATATCAAATTTTTCACCAGGTCTGATGTTTGGTCAAAATTTTACAACTTTTCATGCATGTTCAGGGGGTGAAATTAAGGCTCAAAGTGCAGAATTTGACATCTCTCGAGCAAAAACAATAGGCCCTTTCCCCGTTCGGGGCTCGGGCCTAATAATAACCCCCATGGAATTTTTTCGGAGGTCAAGTTTGTCGTAGAGCCATGAAATTCGGTACACATGTTCCTCAAGTCAAGACATGAAAAAAATGTTATTATGGCCCCGCCCTCTGACATACAGGAAGCCCATAAATTTCACTGCAAAATGGAAAAATGAACAGCAATCATTTTCATACATGTCGGTTGGAAAGCGACTTCACCTCGGCCGTTTCACCGATTCGCCTCAAAATCGCTCCACATCATCTCAACACATGTACCTTGAAAATGACTTCGGCGATTTTTCATCAGTGAAACGTTGTTCAAACAGGGGAGCTGCAAATTGTGACCTTTTTTTGGCCGTTTTGGACAATATTAAATTTGCTCCCGTTTGCACATACAAAGTCTGATTTGCACAAAACTTTAATACATTGTTTAACTCTAGGGTCTAGGTCAATTAAAAGTGAAATAAAAGAACTTGGCTCATTAGTGCCCCTACAGATGGAGTCAAAGTTTTCAGAGTTTTTCATACTAAAAACTCTGAAATAGTCTGTAGGGGGCGTTAATGAGCCAAGTTCAATTATTTCACTTTCAAATGACCTCGACCCTAGAGTTGAACCATGGATTCAAGTTTTGTGCAAATCGGAATTTGTATGTGTAAACGGGAGCAAATAGAAGGTTGTGAAAAACGGCCAATAAACACTCACATTTTGCCGCTCCGCTGCTCAAACAATGTTTCACTGATCAAAAATCCCTCAGGTCATTTTGATGGTACATGTGTTTAGACAATGTGGAGTGATATGGAGGCCAATCGGTGAAACGGCCGAGGAGGAGTCGCTTTCCAACCGACATGTATGAAAACTTTTGCTGTTCATTTTTCCATTTTGCAGTGAAATATATGGGCCTCCTGTTTGTCAGAGGGCGGAGCCATGATAACATTTCGGTCGTATCTTGACTTGAGGAACATGTGTACCGAATTTCATGGCTCTACGACAAACTTGACCTCTGAAACTCCCATTGGCTGTTGTAGGTGGCGCTGTTCTGGCATTTTTTGAGTCCCATAAAAATAAACACCAAAATATCAAATTTTTCACCAGGTCTGATGTTTGGTCAAAATTTTACAACTTTTCATGCATGTTCAGGGGGTGAAATTAAGGCTCAAAGTGCAGAATTTGACATCTCTCGAGCAAAAACAATAGGCCCTTTCCCCGTTCGGGGCTCGGGCCTAATAATAACCCCCATGGAATTTTTCGGAGGTCAAGTTTGTCGTAGAGCCATGAAATTCGGTACACATGTTCCTCAAGTCAAGACATGAAAAAAATGTTATTATGGCCCCGCCCTCTGACATACAGGAAGCCCATAAATTTCACTGCAAAATGGAAAAATGAACAGCAATCATTTTCATACATGTCGGTTGGAAAGCGACTTCACCTCGGCCGTTTCACCGATTCGCCTCAAAATCGCTCCACATCATCTCAACACATGTACCTTGAAAATGACTTCGGCGATTTTTCATCAGTGAAACGTTGTTCAAACAGGGGAGCTGCAAATTGTGACCCTTTTTTGGCCGTTTTGGACAATATTAAATTTGCTCCCGTTTGCACATACAAAGTCTGATTTGCACAAAACTTTAATACATTGTTTAACTCTAGGGTCTAGGTCAATTAAAAGTGAAATAAAAGAACTTGGCTCATTAGTGCCCCTACAGATGGAGTCAAAGTTTTCAGAGTTTTTCATACTAAAAACTCTGAAATAGTCTGTAGGGGGCGTTAATGAGCCAAGTTCAATTATTTCACTTTCAAATGACCTCGACCCTAGAGTTGAACCATGGATTCAAGTTTTGTGCAAATCGGAATTTGTATGTGTAAACGGGAGCAAATAGAAGGTTGTGAAAAACGGCCAATAAACACTCACATTTTGCCGCTCCGCTGCTCAAACAATGTTTCACTGATCAAAAATCCCTCAGGTCATTTTGATGGTACATGTGTTTAGACAATGTGGAGTGATATGGAGGCCAATCGGTGAAACGGCCGAGGAGGAGTCGCTTTCCAACCGACATGTATGAAAACTTTTGCTGTTCATTTTTCCATTTTGCAGTGAAATATATGGGCCTCCTGTTTGTCAGAGGGCGGAGCCATGATAACATTTCGGTCGTATCTTGACTTGAGGAACATGTGTACCGAATTTCATGGCTCTACGACAAACTTGACCTCTGAAACTCCCATTGGCTGTTGTAGGTGGCGCTGTTCTGGCATTTTTTGAGTCCCAAAAATAAACACCAAAATATCAAATTTTTCACCAGGTCTGATGTTTGGTCAAAATTTTACAACTTTTCATGCATGTTCAGGGGGTGAAATTAAGGCTCAAAGTGCAGAATTTGACATCTCTCGAGCAAAAACAATAGGCCCTTTCCCCGTTCGGGGCTCGGGCCTAATAATAACCCCCATGGGATTTTTCGGAGGTCAAGTTTGTCGTAGAGCCATGAAATTCGGTACACATGTTCCTCAAGTCAAGACATGAAAAATATGTTATTATGGCCCCGCCCTCTGACATACAGGAAGCCCATAAATTTCACTGCAAAATGGAAAAATGAACAGCAATCATTTTCATACATGTCGGTTGGAAAGCGACTTCACCTCGGCCGTTTCACCGATTCGCCTCAAAATCGCTCCACATCATCTCAACACATGTACCTTGAAAATGACTTCGGCGATTTTTCATCAGTAAAACGTTGTTCGAACAGGGGAGCTGCAAATTGTGACCTTTTTTTGGCCGTTTTGGACAATATTAAATTTGCTCCCGTTTGCACATACAAAGTCTGATTTGCACAAAACTTTAATACATTGTTTAACTCTAGGGTCTAGG
Source organism: Knipowitschia caucasica (assembly GCA_964034765.1). Lineage (NCBI taxonomy): Eukaryota > Metazoa > Chordata > Actinopteri > Gobiiformes > Gobiidae > Knipowitschia > Knipowitschia caucasica. The sequence goes on along the minus strand of OZ035833.1, from coordinate 27,694,496 downwards.
TCAATTAAACGTGAAATAAAAGAACTTGGCTCATTAGTGCCCCTACAGATGGAGTCAAAGTTTTCAGAGTTTTTCATACTAAAAACTCTGAAATAGTCTGTAGGGGGTGTTTATGAGCCAAGTTCAATTATTTCACTTTCAAATGACCTAGACCCTAGAGTTGAACCATGGATTCAAGTTTTTGTGCAAATCGGAATTTGTATGTGTAAACGGGAGCAAATAGAAGGTTGTGAAAAACGGCCAATAAACACTCACATTTTGCCGCTCCGCTGCTCAAACAACGTTTCACTGATCAAAAATCCCTGAGGTCCTTTTGATGGTACATGTGTTTAGACAATGTGGAGTGATATGGAGGCCAATCGGTGAAACGGCCGAGGAGGAGTCGCTTTCCAACCGACATGTATGAAAACTTTAGCTGTTCATTTTTCCATTTTGCAGTGAAATTTATGGGCCTCCTGTTTGTCAGAGGGCGGAGCCATGATAACATTTCGGTCGTATCTTGACTTGAGGAACATGTGTACCGAATTTCATGGCTCTACGACAAACTTGACCTCTGAAACTCCCATTGGCTGTTGTAGGTGGCGCTGTTCTGGCATTTTTTGAGTCCCATAAAAATAAACACCAAAATATCAAATTTTTCACCAGGTCTGATGTTTGGTCAAAATTTTACAACTTTTCATGCATGTTCAGGGGGTGAAATTAAGGCTCAAAGTGCAGAATTTGACATCTCTCGAGCAAAAACAATAGGCCCTTTCCCCGTTCGGGGCTCGGGCCTAATAATAACCCCCATGGGATTTTTCGGAGGTCAAGTTTGTCGTAGAGCCATGAAATTCGGTACACATGTTCCTCAAGTCAAGACATGAAAAATATGTTATTATGGCCCCGCCCTCTGACATACAGGAAGCCCATAAATTTCACTGCAAAATGGAAAAATGAACAGCAATCATTTTCATACATGTCGGTTGGAAAGCGACTTCACCTCGGCCGTTTCACCGATTCGCCTCAAAATCGCTCCACATCATCTCAACACATGTACCTTGAAAATGACTTCGGCGATTTTTCATCAGTAAAACGTTGTTCGAACAGGGGAGCTGCAAATTGTGACCTTTTTTTGGCCGTTTTGGACAATATTAAATTTGCTCCCGTTTGCACATACAAAGTCTGATTTGCACAAAACTTTAATACATTGTTTAACTCTAGGGTCTAGGTCAATTAAACGTGAAATAAAAGAACTTGGCTCATTAGTGCCCCTACAGATGGAGTCAAAGTTTTCAGAGTTTTTCATACTAAAAACTCTGAAATAGTCTGTAGGGGGCGTTTATGAGCCAAGTTCAATTATTTCACTTTCAAATGACCTAGACCCTAGAGTTGAACCATGGATTCAAGTTTTTGTGCAAATCGGAATTTGTATGTGTAAACGGGAGCAAATAGAAGGTTGTGAAAAACGGCCAATAAACACTCACATTTTGCCGCTCCGCTGCTCAAACAACGTTTCACTGATCAAAAATCCCTGAGGTCCTTTTGATGGTACATGTGTTTAGACAATGTGGAGTGATATGGAGGCCAATCGGTGAAACGGCCGAGGAGGAGTCGCTTTCCAACCGACATGTATGAAAACTTTAGCTGTTCATTTTTCCATTTTGCAGTGAAATTTATGGGCCTCCTGTTTGTCAGAGGGCGGAGCCATGATAACATTTCGGTCGTATCTTGACTTGAGGAACATGTGTACCGAATTTCATGGCTCTACGACAAACTTGACCTCTGAAACTCCCATTGGCTGTTGTAGGTGGCGCTGTTCTGGCATTTTTTGAGTCCCATAAAAATAAACACCAAAATATCAAATTTTTCACCAGGTCTGATGTTTGGTCAAAATTTTACAACTTTTCATGCATGTTCAGGGGGTGAAATTAAGGCTCAAAGTGCAGAATTTGACATCTCTAGAGCAAAAACAATAGGCCCTTTCCCCGTTCGGGGCTCGGGCCTAATAAAACAGTAAACAAATGTCACTGTGAAATCGATCGACTAAAACAGTTTCAAAACAAGTGCAAATCATTAAAGTGCTCTGTTCACACTGATAACAGCTTGTGGATAAAAACTGTTAGCATAACGAGATGTCCTGCATCTCAGAGAGCGATATCTTCTGCCAGAGGGAAGAAGCTGGAACATGGCTTTCCCAGGGTGGCCAGAAGAGTCATTGACAATCCTAAGAGCTTTGTTTAAAAGTCTGGATTTATAAAGAACCTCCAGAACAGGAAGCTCACAGCCCACGGTCCTCTTTGCAGAGCGGAGCACCTTGTTTAAAGATCTCTTTTCTTTATCTGTGATGTTTCCAAACCACACAGACACAGAACCAACAAGTAAACTCAATGGTGCAGCGATAAAAGTTAAGCAGAATCTTAGAGTTAGTGGTAAATTCTCCAAGTTTACGCAGAAAGTAGAGACGCTGACGAGCTTTCTTAACGACTCGGTCAGTGTTTTTAACCCATTTCAGGTCGTTAGACAGAGTTAAACCCAGAAACTTGCACTCCTCTACGATCTGCACCTGGGAGTTGTCGATTACGACAGGCAAATGAGAACTATTGCGACTGAAGTCGTAGACCAGTTCACATGTTTTGGATGCGTTCAACTGGAGGTTGTTAGTTTTACTCCACTGAACCACATTTTGTATCTCTGCTCTATAAGAGGATTCATCATTGTCACTGATGAGACCGATGATGGTGGTGTGATCAGCATATTTAATGATCAAGTTTGAGTCAGAGGAGGACACACAATCGTGAGTGTACAAAGTAAAGAGCAGAGGACTCAAAATGCTTTGTCACTGTGCATTGTGTTTCACATTCACTCTGGTTTTCAAAAGAACAAAGTGTCCTCTCTTTGGAAGCTTCTTTCTGTTGGGCTGCTTAAAAGCATTTTCATAAAAAAGATGGCACGCACTGTGTTAGCAGGGTTTCTATTGTTACTTTGCTGTGAGGTATCCAAGTATACTGAGACATGTTTCTCCTAAAAGATATATTGCATAAATATGAAAGAAAAATATCAAAAATGACAGATTTCTAAGACACAATATCTTGCAATTGCATAAAATATAGGGCTTTTACTGGTTCAGAACTATAGTATTGAATACAAGTTGGGGTGCTCGCTGGATCAACAAAAGAAGTACTACTATTGAAAACTAGACTTCGCATCAGGACGGGCTGAATAATTTGCCAATGCATTTATCACAAAGCACCTGTCGTGCCCACGTGAGCCCCGACAAAGACACCAAGAGTAAACATAAAAACTGAGTGCCTTTTATCTATTTCTTCATTTCACCAATCACTATGTCCTGACCTAAAAAGCCCCTCTGATAAAAATGCAGTTTATGTAATACACATTTCTTATTTATATTGTACATACAGTATTTTAGTGGTAGTGAAAACTGGAGCATCCGGAGAAAACCTGAGCTGAAATGTGGAAAATGACCTTCTGTCAACCGGGATTTGAACCCAAGACCTTCTAACCCTAAGTGAAAGCTAACCACTCAGCTGACTTTTCTGTCTGAAAAGCTACATGCATGTGAAAACCAGAGCTAAAGTGTTATTGAGAGTGAGATTAGTTTATGTGGTTTGAAAGCTGGATACCCCAATAATAGTAATCAGCATTATTCATTGCAAAAACAACTGTTTACCCCCCGCAGCTGAATTATCGTCTTTATTCCCCATTTTCCAGAACACACATGCACACATTAAAAGGTGGCTTGCAATTGAGTGCTTTGCAAATGTGTCACAACCGATTTGTCCTTGGTCTCACACTAGTTGCTAACCAGTCCTGAGGCTCATAGATACAACCAAAGCCCCAAGAATTTAGAAGTGAACATTAATCGCTTCTGACAATCGGGCTGCAGTGGTTGTAAATCTCTGTCACAATTGTTTATAATCAGTATCAGTGTGGCTTAGCTCTAAAAGTATACGAAGCTCTTGAAAAGTATAGGTGCCAGGTTCATTCATCACCATCTTTTTCATTAGGGGAGATTTAGTGTATTTTACTTGGATAGTACACCTGCAACACTATTTAAATGGTTTTTATTTCATTAAAAACAGTATGCATTGTCCCTATTGAAATAAATAAAACTACAGTTAAAATTATATAGTTGTAATTGTTTGTTTCTGTAAATGAAATAGCAGACCCAGAAACAGTGGGTTTTAGCTAGATCTGCACCAGTGACTGAGTAGAACATTACTTGAAATGCCATCCATACATCCATCCATTTTCTTCCCTTTAATCCATTTCTGGGTCGGGGGGGTGGCAGTCAGAGCTGCACCCAGTACACTTAGCACCAGCCCCTCACTGATCCTCCTGTAGGTGGTGAGTCCACAGGAGCTGAGATCTTTCAGTGGGGGCTTTGTGCAAAGTAGGGTTAAGTGTCTTGCCCAAGGACACAACGACAGCAGTCATCAGCGGGAGTCGTGAAGTAGGTCTTACGGTGGGCTCGAACCCACGACCTTCAGGCCCAAAATTATAAACAAAGATTATTTTTTCATGTTGCCAATCCAGTTACCTTGAAGGAATTTGTGTCTCTACATTTTAAGAGGAACAGAAAATGGGTTGACAAAAAAGAAAAGATACAAGCTATAATTTTTCTGCACAGCACTGAAATAACATACTAAACTAAACCATAAAAACACTGAGCTTTTGAAAATAGAATGAGAGTTCAAACGGATAACAAAGAATTACCGAACTACCCAAGGTGATCATTTGTAACATGAACATACGGTGCTTCTTGGGAAAGACATGCGTGAAATTACACTTGTTTGTCTCATGTGCAAGGAGGCATGAACCCATTGTACTGTTGTGTGCAATTCATTTGAATTACATTACCAGTGTGCAAAAGAGGTTCTACTCTATTGTTAATTCACAAACCAGAAGAAACAAAACCTGTCCATAAATGTAAAGTCATGGCATTAGACAGTGTATAAAACAGTATTAGATGTGGAATAACAAGGTGCAGGTGGACAGTGGACACATGCAACTTGAAATGTACAAATTTGCCCTTATTCATTATGTTGTCATTCAAGGCGACTGAGGACTTATTTTGGGCTGTACAATGGGGAATGGATTTTGTTCGAATGTGTGAATAAAAACAAAAACATGTGCATTTATTTTTGGAATTAATAGGTTCAATGACATTAGAAATGAAAGCAGGAGAGAATCACTGAGAGCCATGACAAAGGCGGAGGATGAAGGTATGAAGAGGGCTCACATTTAGCAGAGGTACAGTATGAGGGCTGTTGATGCTCATGGAGACAATGATGCAGTATACAGCAGGCCAAGAATAATAGCTGCTTTTTCAGCTCATGCATAATCACTACAGCTCTGATCGGAGAAAGAATGTGTGAGGTTGAGGCAGTTCTATTACTTATCTATATATATATATATATTACAAACATACAGACTACATACTATTTTCCCAGACTATTTTGTGTACATTTGATAATAATCACCATTAAATCGTTTTTATTGTCATCTTGAAGCACCTGTGTCCATGTAGCGGCTCATGAAGTCATAGATAAACAGTAAATGTCACTCAAATAGAGCCCCGAGGGTCATGCTTGTGTAGTAAAGTTATTAATAGTGTGTGATTATGATTTGTACTTGGATACGACGCTGCTGAGTGTCGTCTGTGGAAATATGCAGTGAAACAAACATATGACAGAACATGGGAGAAATGCCATGCCACTCCAACTACAGCCAAGTTCAACAGCAATGGACTCACACAACAATGCTTTGTATTTTGTAAAACACATTCAAATTTTGCCGTTTCTAATGACGCCACCTGCATGTGAAAGCCAAATCTCGTCCGACCTCTGAAGCTAAGCAGGGCAGGGCTTGGCTTGTACTGTGAAGAGAGCCAGGTGCCACAGTGGGGCGCTGTGGCTGTAAAGTGCCAAAATATCGCTCTGTCTTTAGACACTTGATATAACTAGAAATTGCCTAGAATGAGTCTGGTGTGTGAGTGATTGATTGATGGTGGTCGAAAGAAACGATGGCACATCCTGGGTGCCTGCCTAGCTTCTATCAGTCGGTCTCAGGGCAGCTGTGGCTACTGTAAAAGTCTACCACAACTGTGTAAAGAGTGAAAGTATAATGCCCTTAAAGCGTCTTTGGGTGTCATGCAAAGTGCTATTTTATCGTTATTATTATTACTGTTATTGTTAATATTAGTATTATTACAAATGTATTATTTCAACACAACACACAGGAAGACACCAGAAAGTATGAAATAGAAGCAGATGAAAGAATAGTTAGAGCTGCGTGGTTAGATGCCTTATGACCACAAAGTATTAATAACGGCATTATTCCCTCATGCTATTAAAATGGGTTAGAATGAGGCAAAGCATGCATTTTTCATTCTCACGTTTTGTTCTTTCGTTTCTGGTATTTTGTCACCATATCTTGCAAACTGCCAGAAGGAAAAAAAGAGAAAGAAAAGTGAAAAAGCATAAACAATTCCAAGTGGTACCCAGTATGATAACAGAACGAATGCAGCGCCTGCCGGAGTGAATCAGGAGAGTCTTTTTCTAACAGTGCTACTATATAATGTATTTGATCTCCTGAAGAGGTCTGTACATCTGTCTGTTTACCTGAGCGACTTCACACCCAGCACGACTCTCAACCTCTGTGCAAACATGGAAAACCAGTAGAGACGAAATGTGGAATCAAATTAAACGCATTGGTGGGAGTACAAAAGAGGTTAGAGAGGATTTGATGTGGCAACGTGGGAGATATGAAAAAGGACTATGTCGTGACTGACAGCCGTTTGAAAATGAAAACTTGCTGTTCTACACTAAGCGGGTTGTTGCGGATCATTTCTGCATATGTAACTTTCCCCACACAAAGCTCCTGACTTAAAGATTAAACATGATGATAAGACTTTTTACTTTTTAATTTCATGTTTTAGAATGAGAGACAATCACATGTAAAAAATGTCGAATAAACTATCAAAGAAAACAAAAGTATATATACTGTATCTGCATGTAACTCTTGATACTACCACAAGAGTATATAGTATATAGTAAGTTTATAGATTTATTTTTTATTTTTTCAAATTAGAGAAAAACCAGCTGCAAACACACCAATGTAACGTAATTTCACTTGCGAAATTGCCAAAACTAAGTTAACTTTTGTTTGTTAAAAGGCAGAAAACTGCTCTGAGTATCATGGAATACTGTATGGTTACAATCATATAGCATAAAATGTTTGAGACAGGAGCATTGAGATAGAAGGGGCGGAGTTACATGTTTGTGCAAGACATTCCTGATTTGAGCGCTAAAAACAACTCCAGATCTGTGTTTGATGAGGGAACAAAGTTATTAAAATCACCCATAAAAAATCTCATTTTGTATAATCTGAAAATGTAGTTTACCTGTTGATAAGATCGTCATTGTCGTTACTTTCCATCTCATCTTCAATGGCCGCCTGCAGGTCACCAATCCTCTTAAAGGCCAGTTTCAGATCCATTTGAAGGCTCTGGTTTGCTGCTTCCAGACTTTCTATGTCCATTTCCTGTTGAAGGGATAACACTTTAGTGAGTGCTATCTACTTGAAGTCATCCATGGCTCACGCAGAGCTGTACCAGTTCATGCTTTTTGCGGCTGGCCTCTGCCTCCTTCTTGGACAGCTCGCTCATCTCCTCCTTCATGTCCCTTATCTGCCTCAGGACTCTCTTATTCTGCTCTTTCTCACGGTTCTCTGCGGCGATGCGCTGGTTCCTCTCCTCCGTCATCTTCTCCAAATTTTCTTTGAGACGTGTCACTAGACTCTGACGAGAGATTATAAAGTTTGTATCAGGTTCAACTGAATCAAAATCTTGACGATTGAGTACAATGTGTGAAAAACTACATTGCTCCCTGCTGTGGCAATTTTACATCACTTTCAACCAAATTCTTATTTTCTAATGCAATGATATTTGTAATATACAGTAAATCAAATCTAATACCTTTAGGCGCCAGAGCAGAACTGCTTCATGAGCTTCTGATTGTAGGACACTTAGGTTTAGATCATTTATTTCAAACCTTCCACATAAACATAAATACCATATTAGGGCTGTGCTGATATATTCTCAGATACATATATTTATTTAGTAATATTGTTGTTTATTTTCCCCCGAGATGTTCTGTATTTATTTTTTGTTATTTATATCTATATTTATTGACTATTGAATAATCTTTCATCCATAATGAATTAATATAAATCCATCAATAAATACAGTGGATAATTTTTTTGGTGAATATGGGGTGGAGATAAGGGGCAAAAATCCATTATTTTTTACTGAACCTTAATGAATTGTGTCAAATAGAAAGTCCCTTGCATAGTGTCATACGTATTGTATCATATCTGCAGGCTCTAAATAATACCCAGCCCCATCGACCTGGTTTCCCACAAACGTTTCCCTACATTTTCCCGACACCTTTTTAAAAACGTATTTCTGTCATTGATTGTAGTAGTCCTCGATCTCTTACAACGTTTCAGAGCTTCACCGTTTATCTGCTTCACATCAAAATTCTGAAAAGACTATAAAGGGTTAAAATGTATTATTCAATATACCAGGTTACATCGGATCCCCTGGCTGAAATCCAACGGGTAAGCAGAGTCATGACCCCGCAGTGGTGGCACCGGACGGCAGTGCTGCTCGCCTGAAGGGCTCTAGAGGTGTGAATGTGGATGAATGAGTGTGTGATCTGAAATTCTTCTGAAATTTCCCAACTGGGCCGAATAAAGGATCTCCTAATCTTAGTCAAACACCCTCCTGGAAGGAAATGGTTTAGGGCTAAAAATAGATATATTACATTAGGTTTTCTTCTGTATTTTCCTGATATGTAGAGGTAAAAGTGTCAAAATACTCAACAGTCCATTGCGTGAATGTGGTCATACCTTGTTGATGACACCGACAGAAACAGAACCAGCAGCTGTGTTATATAAGATTAGGCACATAAACAAGTTTCTCATACCTCCAATCGTTTGATCTGGGTCCTCTCATACTCCACTTTGGTCTCCAGCTCTCGGATCTTTGCCTCCTGCCGGCTGACCAGAGACTTCTCCACCATCGACTGCTCCTGGAATTCAAGCTGACTCTGCAGAGAATGGACCTGTAGATGACACACACACAAAATTAAATTAATATTATAAAATATCTGTATGAAAATGGCCCTTGACTTATAAAGAGCACGTTGAAGACCAGAAGATATGAACCACTTCACATCGTTGATATTAGATGGAGATTGAATACAGGAACACACAGATTATACAGTTGTGTTCGAAACCCAGAATGAATGACTTTAATTGGTGGTTGTGTGAAGCCATAAAGTCAAATTAGCATGTTTTTTTTAATTATAATATAATTGAACCGGGTGAAGTTCATGCAAAGCAGTTCTGGAATTTACAGGAACTTGCAGCTTTACCATCAGAAAGGATAAACACCCTCTTCCAAAGCTACCACAAAAGACTCAAAGTTGTCATAGATATTTGTTTGAATAATCCTTTATAATCTCAAAAGTATGCCCCACAAATGTAGATAGTGAGACAAAACCACTGGAAGGTCAGACGCTGAGATCTGTGATGGCTTTTATCAATGTAAAATGTTAAATAAACAAATATAATGTAGTGTATTTTGTAGTGCAGTGAAACGTGGATCTCCAACCAGTAGCTCGCCACTCATTTCCAAGTAGCTCATTCACAAAAGTATTTCAAATATTACGTTTGCTATGCCTACAGCTGTTATACATCTTTAACTTGGATAATAGATTGTTCAGTCAGTCCAAGGCATTAGGTCACCATTATGGAGTTTTAACTTTATTTCGAACTGCTCTTTGCCCTTTTTTTGTCCTGAAAAAGTAGTTCTTCATAGGGAAAAGGTTGGAGACTCCTGTAAACAATGAATCTCACTGAAAATTAAAGGCCATTTTTTTGTTTAGGAAAATGTAACAGGCGTTTTTTATAAATCTGTAGATAAATATGGAAGATAAACATTATAAATTTAAAATTTGAACCAGCATCTTAACAGCGACTGTGCAGCAAAAGTGCATTACCAGAGCAAAAAAACCTGATTTTATTCACACATGAGGAGTTGGAGGTCGTCTTCACAGAAAAACAACATAAAAGCCTGAGTGAGTGTACTCTTGCATATGCTGCATTAACCTTTTAACAACACCAATCTGCACGGATGCCCCGCCTCACCCATTTAATTAATGAGCCACGGTGTACAAACAAAACAGAACCTTTAGAAATTACCTGTAATGGATTCTGGGAACGCACTAGATGGATGCTAATTGTGAAAGTATTGCACATCATGTTTACGTACCCATTTACCCAAACATTGCACACATGTAAATACATAAGTGTTCGGAATATTTTGTTAATACGTTTTTATACTCTGTGACGAGCAGAACGGTTTGGCAAGGGTAAATCTCCAGATTGATAACATTAGAGGAAAAAAGAAAAAAAAAATGTACTTTGCAAACTAGTGTTTTTTTAACAATTTATATGCAAATTGCAGAGTGCACTTTGGAGGGGAAAACTACCATGGAAACATTTCTGTATTTTTGTCACAATCAGAAGGCCTTTGTGGAAAGCAGAGAGCTGTGTTGAGGGGGTGGGTTTTTGGCAGCCGCCCACAGAGCCTTTCAATGCCTCCTTGTACCTTTTCTTGGATCTCCTGCTTCTCCTTTGTGGCTTCTTCCAGCTGAGACTGCAGGTCGCTGATCTGGTTCAAGTCCCTGGCAGACTGCAAAAGTCGACGGTCATATTTCAATTGAGGAAATTGGAAAGACAGAAATAATTGTATATGTTCTGTAATCATACTGTGCTGTGTAAAGGAGCATTTGCCTTCAACTGTACAGTACCATGCATCGATCCTTTCTACATTTAGTGCACTACTAATATAAAATGATTTGATAACAGAAACAGATTTGTGAATTTCCCGTTCAAGTTTTCAGAACATCTCATTTTCCTCAAGTAGATTTCATTTGACATCTATAATGTTTTGGAAATGTTGGATCTGAAGTCATATTTTTGGAACAATCACAAGTACAGGGAAATGATCTGTAATATGTGGTAGGTGAAAACATCCTGCATGGTAAGGTTTATAAGAAAAAAATGAAACAAATACATAATAATAATAATTTAAAGTAATAAAGGACAAGAACTACAAATGTTGTTAATTACGTTTTAGCATTTTCGTTCTATAAGATACCATACACTTCTTGTATCTGTTTATTTATGGAGCAGAGACCTGTGCAACTGCCGCCTTGTGCTTCTTCATCAGTTCATTCAAGTCTTCCTGGTCCTCCTCCATTCTGGACTGGAGATCGTTCTTTTCTCTCTGCAGTCGGCTGACCTGTTCCTCCAACTGCGTAAAGTGAAAGGAAAACAGAATTTAGTCGACAATGACAAGGTTTATTCATGAGCTGTTGAATATGATAAATGGTTATTAGCTGGCCAAGCTTTGCTGGAATCTCATCTAATGGCAATAGAACATAATGTGGACAGCGGTCTAGCTGGAGGATGAGACCTATTGGAAGTAATCAATTGCCTCATTTAGGTGGGAAAAGTGTGGCGAGCGCAGCATACTGGTGGTGTCCTATTCACAGTTCATCTTCTGCTTTCAGGGCCGAGACTGGGGCCTTCAGAATACACCCTAATATAAATCATTTACCAGACATTCCCAGGCTATAAATGCTGAAATTAACAAGCACGGCATCAACACACACATCCCTGAGTCTCCTCCCCAGAGACACAAACAACCTCAGTCTGTGAGAGTGAAGAGTAGGCAGAGCTCTCATGAGGCATCCAATAATGTATAGATGAAGAAAGGCAACAGATTTAGACTTATCTATCAGACACAAGCCAAAGGGCACTGATTATATGAAAATCCACAATGCCTTGATGTTGTATGCATATTCATGTACGGGTCTGGTCACACAATCTCTCTTGTTAAGTGCGTGCAGTTTGTTCTTTGAAAATAATAATTCTTTTTTTTTTTAAATAAATGAGCACGTATGTAATATAATAATCATAATATTGACTGAACGTACAGATAGCTTTGTTTTTGCAATGTCCTCTATTTGGATGTGCAGGTCTTCTATTTCCAGCTCCATACATTTCCGGGCCTTCACAGCTGCGGCACAGGTGAACTCGGACTCCTCCAGCTTAGAGGGCACAAAAGAGGAGAAGATTTATAATGGGCATTTACAAAAAGAATCAATAAACAATATGTGTAATTTTATTTTTGAAGCAGGATATGGAAAATAGGGCAATGATGAAATCTGCAATCCATGACAACTACTCACTGTATAATGTTCCTGATAGACTGCATGTAAATCTATGTCTTAATGCTAGGGTTATTTTTCCATAAATTATACATGTATACAGAAAGAGGCGTGAGGTTATATAAAGCACAACATGCTGTCTTCAGAACCAAAACAAGTCAGATAGATTTTATAGAGTTTATATATTTTGTTTGAGGTGTTTGTGCCCCAGCTTTAAGACAAAATTATATGTAAAGCAAGACAAGGCAAGTTTTTTTAGAAGGCACAAAGACAGTCACACAACATACAGGGCATATCAAAATCATGAATAATCACAGTACATTAAAAAGAATGAAGATAAAATCTCTCAGTTGTTTGCACAGGAAAACAGAACTGTTTTTAACTTGGATTTGAACATTTTCAGAGAAGAAGCCTGTTTGTATCACGGCAAAAAGTGGCTCCAAAAAACCAGAAAAAATAGCTACTATTAGAGGAAATGTACTTGTTTCAAGCTGAATCATCTGTCAGTGGATCATGATTTTTTCAAAAACAAAAATAACAAGTAATATTATCTTAAGTATCTTCAGTATAAAAGTAACAAATATGGTGTGATTAGATAACTACACTAAAATCAAGTGAACTACACTAGTCTGCATTTTTACTTTTTGCAGTGATGATGTATGTTTGTCTAACCATGCGTATTGAAATCAATAACGTGACATACTTGGTTTTTGAGCTGTGCGATTTCCCGTTTGCTGGGGGCATTACTTTTCAGGTGGTCCAGCATGATCTGTGCGTCTGCCAGCAGGACCTTAGTTCTCTTCAGGTCCTTCCTCAACCTCTTCTCCGTCTCCACGTCCCTCTGGCTTACCTAAAAGACACAGCACAGGCCTCTCCAGACAATATTCCCATCATACTTAAGAATCTACAGTGCCCCTTGAGATTCAATAGCGCTCTCTCTCTTTCTAATCAAAAACAAGGGCTATACTCAATCACAAGCACTTAGCTTCACAGACAGAAGGATGCTGAGGGTACCTGGTCTTGGGCATTCACCAGCTTGGATTCCAGATCTCGCTTTTCACGTAGCACTTTCTGTTTATCTTCATACTCCTCCTCCAACTGCACCTCCATCTGTTTCAGCTTCAGGGCACATCAAGAGACTCATGTGAAAGCAGTATTTTTCAGAGAACCAACAAAAGATAATGGAATGCAATTACTGTGTCTGAACGGCAAATAAAAACAAAAGACGAAGCGTATTGAGAAATTTTAATGTTATTATCAGAATGTTACTTTTATGAGTTTTTAACCATTGTTCATTATTAGCTTTTTCAGATAAGACTGTAAAACATCCAAGCAGAAATATAGATGTTTTTGTTATTTGGAAATTATGAATGATAAGGCACTTACACTCATCGTCAGTGGTTGGGTTCAATTTACAAATTATAATGACAACAAAAACTTAAAAAAAAAAACCCTGATTAGACATTTACATTCCCCTTCATCATTAGTGAGTTTCTTGTGGAGGTTGTGGATGTGGCGCTTTATCCTCTCTAATGGTAAATCTGGCCCTTGGCAAAACGCCTCTAGTTCCAAATTCCTGGGCCACTTTGCATGAACTGCATATTTTAGTTCTCTCCCAGCTCAATTACCAAAATGTTTATTTGTTTATTAATTTCAAACATGCACAAGATATACAACAAAATATGTGACAATAGTATATGGCATCGCACAACCACAAACGATGAGTGGGGGGGATTCACCATCTCCAAAATGTGGCCAAAACAATTCAATTTCGGACTGGGTGTGAAACCTTTTTGCATAACTGTAAATTAACCAAAAACATAATTATGCTGTTTTTCTCCCACAAAGCCTATACCCCCAAAGAAGCATAACATGTGTACCTTCTTACTACAGGAACGCCTGATCTCATCCACTTCTTCATCTTTGCTGTCGATATCTTTGGAGTGGGTCTGCCGCTGCCTTTCCATCTCCATCTCCAGGCGTAGTTTAGCCTGAGATCACAGCACAATAATCCCATTTATGGCTATGAAGTGAGAACTGTGTAGAATCTTTATATACATTTTAGAACGATAAACTTGTCATGTTCACAGAGAATTAGAAAACAATATACAAATGAGTTCATTTGCAAAAACAGATACTGTATCTCCGTTTTGAAATGCTGTTCCAATATTGTATTCCTCTAGTTACAATCTTCAACATGTTCTGTTAATGGCTTTGGCTTTTCACAAAACGACTTGGTAAAGAGAAAATTGTAGGCGTTTCCAATATTTTTCTGTTTTTGCAAATAAACTATTGAAATAATGAAAAACAATATTATTTTCCCGTCGCACCTGCTCCAGCATCTGTATGGTCCCAGCTTGTTCGTCGAGCTCCTCCTCCTGGTCTTTCACCTTGGCCTCCAGGTCGCGGAGCTGCTTCTTGACTTTGGCCAACGAGGCTTCATCCTTGGACTCCTGGGAGGAAATTTCTTGTAGCTCGACGTCCAGCTGCTGCACTTTCACATTTGCTGCGTTTAGTTCTTCGTCCTTGTCCTGCAGATGGGAGATGTGCAATAAAGCAGCCCAGTTATGTCAGGAGGAGCAGAGACAGCGTGCCCCAGGAGAGGTGGCCGGTGCACATCTGTTTGTGAATGGTGGAGGAGCTTACCTGCAGCTGCTGGCGGAGGTTAAACATCTCAGCAGTCAAGATGTCTTTCTCGCGGGCCAGTTTTTCCCTCTGGCCCCGCTCTCTCTGTATGTCGGCCTGAGTCTGGTTCTGCTCCAGGTCAAATCTGGAAACAACACATGCAACAGGTGAACAAGGGGAGATAAGGCTGCTGCATGAAGTGACAACGCAGTGGGATATTTGAAAGGACTATGTTTAACATCTCTGACGGCCACCCCCCTGACCCAGAAATGGATTAAAGGGTAGAAAATGGATGGAAAAATGGATGGATGTTTAACATGGTTTGTCAGAAAAAAAATAACTGAACTCTGGCAATGAGGCACATGCCAGACTCTGTGGCGGCCCAATGAGCGCAATTCAACACAAAAGATGAAAAAGATGATATCATATAGTAAGGTCATAAATTGTAAGTTTTTAGCTTGAATTGAGTACACTTTAAAACAGGATTTGAGCCTTAAAACAGGATTTACCATTGGAACAGTTGCAATTTACGTATATAGCTTAAAACTAAATATTTTTGGAAGTCCCATTGGAAACTTGTTTTAAATTCAATAAATAATTAACTTCACTTTTTTCTGTGAAATCTTCCACGTAGTTCTGTAATAGGGTTTAAAATATATGGAAAAAAGTGTTTGGATAAAATACTATCATAACAACAACCATTGATTGATAATGGTTGGGAATAATGTTTTTCAGTATTTGTGCACATGCTCACTGTCACTGGCTCACAATACAATTGGTAGAGAAGTACAGTCATTAGCAGATGTTTTTACATGAAGATACAGCACAATCACAAAAGGGGTTTCATTACATAGTTGACTTTGGACTTAGTAAAATCCACAGCTTGATTGCTTGCCTCAGGGCTTATCCCTTTCCATTAGCCATCAATTTACAACTGGGCTGTAATAACGTGCAAAATGTTGTCTTCAATTGTCTGGGGCAGAAACACTTATGGTTGGTGAACTTAACGGCTAAGTGTTTCATGCTGTCAGCTCGTTGTAACTCCCTGTTTTTCTCTCCGGAGTGCTGCTGAAAATAATTTCACCCACAGAGCATCTTCAATTAGCCACAGGGGAGAGATCACATTCTGCCACAGCAATAGCTTCTCAAGTGCTTAAAGTCTGAGTCATTTTCGCAGCTAATGCAATTCCACAGATTACAGAACATCTCAGTCACTATTCGAATTAAAGAAAACTTTAGCGTTCTGCTGGGTGGCCCTGAGTGTCTGCACTTAGCCATCCAAGGAGAATAGAGCCATCAGTTCTGTTTAATGTGTTTGTGAGACAGGGACAAGGGCCGGAAGCAGACTGATGGACAGGCACCACCAGACAGGTACAAAAATATACAGACATCTATTTTGAGACTGACTTGCGCTGTTTCTTCTCCAGATCGTGGTTGCGGCTCTGCAGGCCCTCCAGGTGGAGCTTGGTGTCCTGCAGTTCAGCCGTCAGTTTCTGGCATTTCTTTTTCAGCTGCTGAACAGAGCGCTGCACATCCTCATGGTCTGTCTGCAAATCAGCCACCTGGAACAGACAGGGACAATATATAAACCTAATATCTTTTCAAATATGTTGGAGAGAGTCTAACATCTGAGGGAATAATATGTTTTAAAGACATATAGCCAACAATAATTAAACATGTGAACATTCTTGCCTTTCGCTCCAGCTGTTTTTTGCTCTGCTGCTCTGTGTCCAACTTGTCTTCAAACTCTTGTTGGAGTTTCTTTTTGACAAACTCCATTTCACGAATGGCTCGGTTGTATTTGATCCGCCACTCACCGCCTATTGGGGTGACATAGTTTTACAAAAACGCCTGTGTGACACTTGGAAGTCTGCTGCTTTTTAATACAGGGCAGAAGCTCAGACAGGGAGAAATGATGGATTATGTGGCAGACTATGGCTGCCGTGATAGAATCAAAGATATGAATCATACAATCTTTCAGGACATAAAAGTTTTTTCATCATATTGTGAACTCAGAAGGTCAAACAAATTCCACCAGGCAGTGTCTAGCATTTAAAACTCTTATCTTGGCTAAACCTGTATGCTGGATTCAAACCACACCACAATAGTAGTTAGAGAAGGACATGTCTAAGTGGCACTTTCACAGTTCTTAGCCCGACCCTAATTCTGCAGCTGTCAGAGGCTATCAGAAGGGTAGGTGCACATTCGGCTTCAGGTTCATTCCTAAAGCCTTATCATTTTAGAGGCTGTCCATTTCTCCTTCACATACTAACACCAGCTCCTCCATCAGAGGCGCTCATTAGCATATATATAGCATAATGACAACTTGCAGGGCCACCAGCTCTGATCCCAACGATTATTTTCTCATTCATCTAAAAATTCTGATATGCTCTGTAATGGCTTGTCTGCTAAGGTGGGGTGAAGGAGGTGGAAGAAAAGTCACAGCACAAGCTTAGTTTCACAGCAGGTAGGGACCATTTGGCAACAGGCGCGCCATACTGTATGCTTAGGAGTAAATGTCTTTCCTGTAAAGCTCAAACTAAAAATGCACAAAATAGCATTGTGCACAACATGACCAGCCCTAACCGCTACATCCCCCTGCTGAAAAACAGTCAAAGAAAGGGCCTTGTTCCTGCAGCTGTAATTAGAATACCATTAGTAAGAGATTTTTTCAAGCTGTGCACATAATAATCATATGAAGAGGCCAGAAAATATTGTCAGTGACCCGAACTGACATGCCCAAGAGGCAGACAGTTCAGCTCTGGCCGGAGTCATGGGGCACATTTAATTGGGTATTTAAAAATAGGTCTTTCAAAACACAGCCCTCTACCTTTAGAAATACATTGTTGCTGTGCAGTGCAACTAACCAGAATCATCATCGTCAAGCTCTCCATTTAAGTCTGCAGTTTTCATGAGCCGTGCCTCCATCACCTCCATCTCCTGGGCTTCCATTTGCTTCTTCATTGCCTCAGATTTAGCCTGAAACGAGACCATTTCCAGTCTGTATTTACACGCTTGTTTACTTGCAACATTAATACATTTTTCAAATAACTTGCCTGCAGATCCTTGAGGTCCTTTTCCAGTCGAAGTCTCTCTGAGGTCTCGGCCTCCAGCATTTGAGAAGCGGACTCACTTGTGCTCCTCTCATCAGCCAAATCTGCGACCAGGTCAGAAATCTGAACAATGACAATAAACAAAATACAACTTGATTTACAAAATATTTGGAGAATTGATTGTGTTATATATACATATATACATGATAAACCAGACACACCATCACATCTGCACACTTTTTAACTCAATCCGTAATCAGTAGTTTTTGCACAATCCTGCCGACAGACACGCGCACAAACATGCACACACACACACACACACACACACACAGACAATCATAATAGCTCCCCTATTGGCGGAGTAATATTGGGTCATAGTTAGGGGAATTTGTTGTAATTTTGTAATGGATGGAATAATACTTAAAGCGTATAAAATAAATAGTCAGTAAAGGAGCTATATCATCACAACATAAACATGTTCACTGAAACGATAGCGCAGTATTTGAGCTGTTTACTAAGCAGCTCACAGCCCATTGTAGTGCCCTGTTGCAAGTCCATACCAACACCCAGCTGTCCCAGCATGCACAGCTGCCATAGCCAAAGGGACTTACCCTGGTCTCCAATCGATCTGTGTTTAGTCTCAACTCGTTCCTCTCTTTTTCTACTCTCTCTAGCTTTGCTTTCATCTGTTGGATTTCCTCCTACAACAACACAAACACGGTCACATATGGTTACTGCTATGTTTCGAATGCAGTATAATTAATGCAGTAGCTATAATATGATAATCAAGAGCTCCTCACATCTTTGCCTTTCATCTGCTCCTCAGTCAGCTGGACTTTAATCAGAGGCTGCACCGTGGTGAAGAGCTTCCACCAGGGCCAGTCTTTCACTCCATGGTTCTTGGTTATGTTCTTCTGGATGCAGCGGATGGCCATGTCCTGTATCTATAAAAACACATACGCAAAATAGCTTGTTTTGTAATTGACAATGGAATTGTAATTGATGCAATAACCGTAAGAATCACGGTGCATATTAACAATAACTTAACTATGCACCTAGATGCATAGTTATTTTCACATCTTTATAATACAATACAACACGTTCTAGGATCAGTCACAGTGATTTATTAAAATAGTACTCACTACTACTGTCTGAGTGCCACATATAACATACACTGCAATATATCAAGAAATCAGACTGTAGGTTTGTTTCAGAGCCAGCAGCCAACCCAGGACATGCCAGTATCCTCTAAAGGCTTCCCACACAGTTCCTAAGCTAGAAGCCAATTTTTTGATTAATTAAATCAAACATGTTGGCAGTTAATTCTGAGTATTACACGATTTCCATGCCGCTTATGCATGAGACTCTAGCAGCAGATTATGGGCAAACCCAATTAGAAAAACACAACTCCCGGCATCAGGTATGTTTTAGCCGGAAGCAACACTCTATGACCAATTAGGATTTGTCACACTGTAAAAGCCTTAACACGGAGCACAACACCGCAATTCTCTGACAGACAAATTAAACAGGTCTTAGTTGTCATTTTTCATCTAAAATGGAGGGAGAACAAACAGAAGGAGAACACATTGAATATCGCATTAGTATACAAATTTATACATTTGTCAAGTGTTAAGGAATAAATAGCAAAACAAGAAAAAGAGCCAGTATTGAAGGAAAAAACACGCAGCTATCTGGGTGTGTTCACAGTAAGGTGTCAATTGCAGTATCTTGACTTTAAAAGGTTAAAAATGAAAAGTGAAATTACTATCATAGATTTGAAAGAAAGATTTCAAACATAGATATCAAAGAGTTATTGTGGATAAAATCAAAAGAAAAGATTTTTTTTTTTAAACAGATCAGCCTCTGATTTAATTATTCTACTGTGACTTAAGTTACATAGAAAATAAAAGGTAATCAGTGACAAAGCAGCAGATTAACTCCCACAATATTAACATGGCAAACACAACATCAGTAAATCACTTCATTTAAAAAGAAATCCTCTTTGAAAAATAATCAATACAATTTTAAATTACCCTTGAAGAAACAGATATTTTTGTATCACATTTCATTGGTTTACTATATGAAAGTAATCACTTTGTTTATACTCTGTGTAAAAAAAAATCTATTAATCAAATGTGGACATCTGAAACTAAAAAAACCAAACTTTTTCTCCATCAAATTTCTCCAAAGGCATCACGTCCGTTACACAAATAGAACTAGCCACTATAGGAAATCTGACTTAAGTATAAAACATCTTCTATAGCAACTATGGACAGAAGAGGTATTTGGATAAACATATATAATGTATCTTCTGAATATTAAAATCAGATTTTTGGCATTCTGTCACACTTTTGTGCTCTTTAGTATGAACCCATCTAAGCCCATCTCCTTTCATTAGGACCAAGTTGTTTATGCAGCTACAATCTGGAACTGTCTTCTTGAAAATGACCTGAAGGATTACAGTATATCTTCACTCTTTTTTATGCCCTGTGTTTATTCATGATTTTAATGCTTTGGTTTCAATGTATTTTCTTGTTTTGTGAAGCTCAATTTTTTCATGGCAATGCAACAAAATACCACAACTATCCAGAAAGTACAACAATCCATGAAAAAAGAGAAGGAGTAGGATGAAGAAACAAAAAATCTTATAAACTTGCCTTGTGTGTGAAATGTACAATACAAATAAACCTTGCCTACACCCTGCACAAATACAGCCGAAACTATATGGAGAATTACCAAACTGCTCTGCGGACATTATCTGTATGTGGACATATGGAATGCAAGCCTTTCATTTTAAAAGTATGTGTTTTAATACCTGCCACTTACCATCGTATTACTTTTTATCTTAACATTCATAGAGCAATGTCAAGCACAGTGGAAATGTTCAAATGAATAGGCTCCGCAGTGAAACCTACTTGCTTTCAGCTTTTATGCCGTTTTCAATGCAAATAACAGAAAGACGGGGAAAAAATCCACACACATTTGTAGGGTACCTGAAGGACAGCACTCGCATTGCAGTAAGTGCCTGCTGAGGCAAAATAACAGACCTTAAAAATGTCAGTGCGTCCCCTTGAGGAGGTGCTCGAACGGGAAACATAGGGGGTAGGGGGGGGTACGAAAAAATGTGGCTTTGTCATTTAATGTCAGATGAGCTTGGCAGCGTTACACAAGGTTAACATGCCAGAGAATATCAATCAAATAAACTTGGAACTTTCTGTCACATCTGTATACATCAAGCAGTGAGAGACTTGGGCTGAATCCCTTCATTTCTGTACCTGAGGCAAAACAGTGTCTACCACCCTCCACCTGCTAAGTCGGGACTCTCAAACACCGCAGCAGGCATCGGAGATAATCAATTCTCATAAATGAATGACAGCAAGGGCACAAGGGCATTATATTAGGATTGTCCCAGGAATGAGGGACTCTGTAAAGGCCTTAACAGACAGAGGCAAGATGGACGCCACTCAATAATCCAGCAGACTGTGTTTCATTACTTCGGTGTCGACTAATTGAATCAGAAATAATAAAACCAAATGTGCTTCACTGGGGAAATGTCCTTCAGAGGCTTGTTGCAGATCCGCTCTATACGTACTGGTGGAGGAGCTCTTTAATTAGGCCCGGCTGTAGTTGAAAGATAGAGAATGAGGGCTAGAAAAAAAGTTTGCATAACAAGAATAATTGATAAGACTTTTTTAAATTTTTATTATGGATTGGACTATCATTTACATCCCAACAGGTTTAAATAATCTGACTAGTTAAGGCTCAATATGTCTTGTAAGGGGCTAATAATTAACATTCAAGTATAAACTGTGTCTTTTCAATTTAACCATTTCGATTAGGGCTGGGTTTCTTTCAGAGACTGTGATACGATGCATATTGAGATGGAGGACTAAAATATATTTCCAGATGATTTGATTTGATACTTTCAAAAATAAAGGTTTTTGGCCCCAGAACACTTCACACCCCTTTTACAAAAAATGTGTATTTAATTTTTATTGATGACTGATTGTCATTAAAGCCAAAATATTGAAACAACTCATAGAATCTGGAACAAAAACATTGGTAAAAATGTAGAGTGTAACTAATGCTATAATATCAATACTTATCTAAACAATATATTTTTCACACCTAATTGCAATTCATGTTACAACTGAATTAGCTTTTTTATTAATTGAGGATTAGCTGCACTAAGAGAATTGAAATTTCAGGCAAAACGGAAACCTGTGAAAATCTATTCAGCACAATGATTTGCTGCTTTAAAAGTCATCGTGATTTGCTAATTGTGGATAAACAAGTCTTTTATTGACCACATATCACACACGGATGCGTTCCACATTTAAAAAAAAACCTGGGACTTGATGAGCCTTGCATCATAGAACGGCAATGCATTTCGAAGCAGCAGGGCTTGGCTGTCCCTCGCAGATACAATGTCCTATACAGGCATTATTTTCAAGGGTTAGGGTTAGGGTTAGGGTTAAGAGACATGTAGTCGGTGTTCAGTGTTCCATGGTGGTTGTTGATTCTGTTTGTGCTGCTTCATCACTATCCGGGCTGAAGCCGCGTGTTCACTTAAATAGTAATCACAGAGAGGAGCAGGACTGCAGGGCTCCATACATCACACAGGAGGACATGTATGAAGTCTGCACAGATGGAGCTATCACACACTGGGAGAAAAATGCAACAGCCAGATCTGTGCGAGTCAGCGGCACTTGATAAGGATACAATGTAGAGGCATGGATTGATTTGTCATCATCAAATAGCCCCTTGTGGGAAGTGATTTGATAGTAACCATCTGTGATTGGTGTGGCTGAAAGTTTTGAAAAATGGTAATAATAACTGATGTACAGCAGAGGTTATAGATATGACTTCCGACAAAGTAATTTACTAGAACAAGAATTATCCCGGAATACCTTCTGAGGACCTAAAAGACTGCTAGGCAACAAGGGATGACATTTGTTTATCTATCGCATCAAAGGACATTATACAAAACCTCATAATTTGCCTATATACACGTACTAAATGGCGGTTGCAGAATACACTTCATTATTGAAGATGAATGATAAAAACTATATTTGAAATCTATTTAAAAAAATGCTGGGATCAGAGTGTATTGAATTAGAATATACTCTTTGACTAATGGCTTCGCATCCGTCTCTATTCAACATGAAAACAAGAGGATTTCAATGATCAAATTAAAAAGCAATTGGTGGCTATTAGTAAAGAAAAGGCAGCTAAGTGAGTGGTGTAAAGTACAGTTTGTCTCCTGAGATAAATATTTACAAAACAGACTGTGTTGCCTGGTTCCCTGCTCTTCTCTTGTCCTCCTTCTGAATAATGTACTCGGCTCGTACTGAACAGGGAAAAGCAAAGGGTCTTGGCGGGGCTTACAGTCAGTGTGTGTGTGTTTTATGTTAAAATAAAATGTACTTCTTCAAATAAGAACATATTTAATGTTATCTTTGCCTCAAGAACATTTTGTAATGCTGTATTCAGTGTTTGGTGTTAGCTCCGTAGGGTTAGGGTTAGTGGTGCAGACATGGTGCCACATCCAGTACCTTTCTTTTCTTGAAGGCTTGTCGTGCCAGGTATCCTCTGGAGGCAGCTTGGAAAAGGATTATATTACGCTTCGTTTGCTCATCCCGCTGCTCCTCCAGTTTAGCCAGGGTGCCAGCTCTGAAGAACAACTGCAAACCAATACAAGAAAACATTTTTAACTTATTAGCAAGGTAAAAACATTAGTGAAATGCTTTTAGAGGCTGAGAGGAAATTGGATTCAGGCTTCATTGGTTTGTGCGACAACAAACATAAAGTAGGAATCTAAAAAGTAAATAAGTGCACTGGAGCAGTGAATCAATACAAAATGGTGTAATCCGTGACTAGGGCAGCCTTATCAAAGGGACAAAGTTGTGATTAAGTTATTATCTTAGACAATCAGTCTTGTCTGCACCTAATCTGGGCAAAGGTAAAGCCGGAGAGTGCTGCTAATAAAAATCAGATCACATCTTGGCCTGTCAATATCCAAGAGAGATTACATTCTGAGATGCTGTGCAGATATGGCTTCAATGAGCTTTTAAATATACAGAAGGTGACTGAAGGGCTGTTTTCAAGGTCCTTTTAATAAAACCATATTCAAAACATACAAAAGTACTTGAGAGATTCAGGAATATGAATTCTAGGGTGACATTAAGTATGCATAGTTTTTTTGGCGGGCTGGACTGGAAAGTGTACTTGTTTCTAGTCTAGGGTGCCAGTTCAAATCGTGAAACGCAGCTATTTCAGCTCTAACTAAACACCCGCGCCTGGAGACAATGATTAATCTGCTTGAGCAGGAGCAGTGAGTGCATGAGGCCCTGGCAACACATGTATGCTTTTAATACAACCAGTAAGAGCAAAAAAAAAATGATTTAAACTATATTTACCCTTTGTGGTTCTCATCAACTCTGTTACCTAGACACATGCAGCTTATATGTAAGACTATAATGCACAGCCAGTGTAAACTAAACATACGGCTACTTTATTTGATGAACAAAGTTGGTCAACATGCTTCTGAAATGTTTTGGGATTATTCAATCTGTTTTCAGGCTACTTCACTTTCCACAACAGAATAGTTAGTACACAAGCAAAGTGCAATGTCACTCGAATCGCATGAAAATAAAAAAATGGTGAAGCATTGAGCGAAATAGCATTTGCACAAAGATTTTTCAAATAGCCTCAAATAAAGACGGGTGCATCAGAAGACTGTGTTCTTACTCAAGAGTGCAAATAAAAAGTGTTGTGGAACGCATTACTCACTCTGCTCAAACCCATGTGGTAGCTGCTCTTCTCCAAATCCAAGGACTCCAGTAGCTCCTCCACAGCCTGGCAATCACACACATAAGAGCACTTGAACACCCAGGGACTTCACGAGTGGATGAGATATTAACCACAAAACAGGCCCATGAGCAAGTGAGAACCACACCAGCTACCTACATCTATGTTTTAACCACACAAGATGTCTTAGTTTCCTTACAAGACATGATTCAGATACAATTATTTAGCCAGGATACTGTGCTTGTTTGAGTGTAGCAGGTGTGCCCCGCTTCTCCAGAGCAGCCTCAAGTCCAAAGAGACCCCATCTCGATTACAATAGTGGTCTGCCACAAACACTGAGAAGCTTTTGTTTGTCCATGTTTCCACAGAAATTCAGCCCTGATACACACACACTTACACACACCCACCCACACACACATCCACACGCACATACACACACACACACACACAGCAGAACAGAGCCTTCCTCATCCCTATCCCAATTTGTTCGTTCTGCCTTCTATAGTTTTATTCTATAACTGGACACACACAAATATTGTTTTTGTTTCTTATAGTGGACATTTGCATCAGTAATACATGCAATACAACTATTCATAAAGAAGACCTAACAAGACCACCCAACAGGGGAGGTGAAGTGTAAAAAGGGCAAAAAGTAGGACACAATCTAAAAGTAAACACCCAGCATAACCAAAAGTATGCTAAACCTTTTTAACATTATTTTATAACTAACTTCACTCATCTTAAGTAGCTAGTAACCCTAACCCTAACCCTAGTAGTAGAAGTGTGAGTAGTGTTGCATAATTAAAATGTTGTATACTAATGATTTTGAAAATAGGCCCTCTGAAGAAGGTGCACGGGGAAAAGCCCCAAGGGACAAAGGAATATGCACTCAGGAATCATAGAGATGACCAGCTTTCAAAACGGGACAAATTATTAACTCCAGGAATAAACAAATGCTCTCTCCCACTCTGGACGAGGGCAAAAGTCCAACACAATCAGGCGCCCAGTGGTGGGGGGCATTGTTTGCTCAGGTGGAGAGGGAAGACCAAGACCGGGTCCAGACCAGGGGCCAGACCAGTCCCAGACTGTGACGTCATCG
>OZ035833.1:27607733-27668597 GCA_964034765.1 Knipowitschia caucasica | reverse complement strand
TCCTGGGCAATTTGTCTGGTTTTATTGATGTCAAGAGTATTTTTTGTATCTCTCACGACTGAAAACAATGTTCTCCCTTTGCAGAAACTGTAGAGGCAAAAAGCATGCTTTATGAACCTATAATAACTTATATACTTTTCTATGATTATGTTCCCTACCTTGTGATAATGGCCAGGTGTGGAGGGGCCATGCACGCCCCCATGAACAGCACCACATTCTCGTGCCTGGTCTGCCTGTAGTTCATCACCTCCTTCTTAAACAGTTTCAGATGGTCCTGGTTGTTCCCATCAATCTCTAAAAGTCGGATTGCCACTTCCCCGTGCCACCGACCTTTGTGCACTCGGCCCCAGCGCCCCTGAAGCACACAACGAATAATTCTTACATTCTCCAAACAAGCAACACAGACATTTGCATTTTAGCATCAGGCCGAGCATAGTTTTGATAGGTCACCGCTCACCACACTCATCACAAAGTAATCCGGACTGGAATCATTTAGAATCTATTTTCCCGGGTTTGACCGCACACAAAAGCACAGCAGCAGTAGCCACACTGCAAAAAATGCTAAATCATGAGATAATAATTTTGTGAATCTTTATCTTAATCTGAGTAAATTCTGACTGTCTTAATGGGTTTGCCAATGGGACAAATCCATTTATTTTTATTTCAAGAACTGTTGCTTTATTTTCTCATTCCAAGGCACACATTTTGCTTGTCAAAATGTTCTCAAATTAATATACATTTTGCTAAATTTGAGCAACTTTTTATTTATTTTTCATGACATTTTGCAGTGCAACAGGATCAAGCTAAAACCATAGCCATGCTGGAGATTGAAACATTACAAAAACAAATAATTTTTCACTTGAACACAACCAAATTGTTGCAGATTAAAGGACGTTTCAGGGAATTGTTTGAAATCATTGTACATGGCAAGACCAAAGTATGACGAGTATGATGTACTATTATTATTCATTATTAAATTGATAAATTGCAAGATACCTTTCCATACACACAGAGCAAATGTAATTTTTGTCAGGTTTCACACTGTCATGACCTTCTGACAGAAAAAACCATAATACTTCTTGTTGAATGTGGCTAGATTTTTAGTCAATTACCTTCCCAATGAGTTCTCCCAGCTCGAGCTGCTCAAAAGGTATGTTCCACTCCTGCAGGTACACACTGGTCTGACTGGGCTTTCTGGAGATGGGCCCTTTCCAATGGTTTCCCTGAGAGTTGGGTAAATCCTCCAGTTCATCTGCTTCACAGTCTCCGTCTGAATCCACGCTCATCCTCATGTCTTCTGCGTCATCGTACTCCTCTTCTTCTTCTTCCTCATGGGTCTCCTCCCCATTCTCCTCTTCTTCATCTGGCTCTTCATCTTCTACCTCAATCTCTTCCTCTGCTTCCTGTGAAATATCACACAATTACTAAAATACGATATGTACGTTCTGTGCGTGAATGTTAAACAGAAAGGGACCTGATTGCAAACTAACCACAGATTTAACAGCTGGTAGACCTATTATTGTTGATTCCCAGCCACTGATTGTTTTGGCTATGAGCATACCACATCTGTGAAGTGGTGGTATTTTGTTAAGCACAGAAGCTATCGCTATCAACAACTTGTATTAAACAACGTATGTCTGTAATGC
Organism: Knipowitschia caucasica; assembly: GCA_964034765.1. NCBI lineage: Eukaryota > Metazoa > Chordata > Actinopteri > Gobiiformes > Gobiidae > Knipowitschia > Knipowitschia caucasica. The sequence goes on along the minus strand of OZ035833.1, from coordinate 27,666,951 downwards.
CCTTATTTTCAATTGGACTGAACAGAAATTATTGAAACATACCATCTGGTTGAATGTGAACATCATTTGTGATTAAGTCATTCACACAGTAATGCAGTGACTCGTATCGTGTAGAGAGGCCGTGCTTCTTTTGTAATTAACACAGGAGGCTGTACCAGGCTATTCCCTGGCTCATGCGTACTGTGCCATTGGTGCAACTGCAGCCTTTTCGTACAAGGAAAAGGATTCAAATATCCAGACAGGGATTTGGATCATCTCCAAAATCCAATAATTTGTTACCATTTCAGAGGTTTCCTGATAATGTCCCCAGTGATGTCTGTGAAAACCCAGCAGCTCTAGTAAGTCACCAGCTGTGCCTTACTCCTTTTAATGTTTGTCAGGATCACAGACATCAGCCATGTTCAATGTCAGAATCTGTTTAATGATTTTATCTGTTCAGAGCCTCAAACATGCCCAAAATGTTTGAGGCTCTAATTCTGTGCATTAGTAGGGAAGCTTTTTCTCTCATTCAGGATTTTTGGTTGACCCAGATCGCAATGTTGCAGGGACAGAGAAATGCTTCATGCACAGATATGGAATACTCTTACTCGCTGATATGTTTGCCATATGTTGCAACTCAACCTGTCCCAGTAAATATTTTCTAACCGGCTCTGTATTTGAAAGAGCTTACAGGCGGGAATGGGCCTTACTGAAATGTCATAAGGACCAATCCATCAATTAAACTAATGAACGGCAATTGAAACCCGTATTTATCCACCATAATATCCGTTATAGTTTTTTCAAAATGAAAATACTGTACAATCATACCTCTTCATCTTCATCCTCTACCAAATCAGACTGTATGTCCTCTCCCGACTGCTCGTTTCTGTTAGAAAACAAACACAGGTTTGCCACATTTACTTACATTGTGGAGAAAAAAGTAACTTACTCTCTGTCTTGGATGATGTCGGTATGCATTGCAGTGGGGCTTGAAACGTCTGTAAAATAAAAATAATTGTTTTCAAAAGTATAAAGCCAAAATACGTCTGCTTTTATGTGCAATGCAATGGGAAAATGTGAAGGGCCAACAAGCTTATGACATAACATGCAAGTCCCAGTGACACCAACAGATGGAGCCATTATCCACAGACAAATACACAGTAATCTATGGTTTTACAACATCAACAGCTCAAAATGCAGCGTTTAGACAGCGGGTATGGGATTACAAGTTGTCCTATAGTTGACTGTAACTCACCAGGAAAGATAAACTGTTGTCTATGCTGAAAGTAACAGGCAGCTTTTTGAAAAGATAGGAACAGACCATGTGTTAGGAAAGATAGCAGAAATTAAAGCTTGAGTCACTGTTGTGATTTAGGGCTATACAAGAAAAAATGGAATTGAATTGAATTTTCAAACCACAACATCTTTAGATCAGCTTTTTCACACAGAAAAGTGAAAAAGAGAACGCCACCTTCACTCAGCCAAAAAGATCTCAGGTCTAAGTGTCAAATAGTCACTCCCAGGGCTCTATGTTAAATATGCAATGTTTTAGAATAAAAGGAAGACGGCATGTTGTGGTCTGATTTGATCGCCACATTTAGACTCTTAGTAAGGTCAACTTTAATATAAAGATAGAAAATAAATTTAAATCTGTCAAGATTATATATTTTCGAATGGTGTGAATAAATACCCGGAAAGTGGAATCGGTTGTCTCGGTGGCCTTTGGGAGAGGGGTTGGGCGGGGGGGTGGCACTGGGCGGGTTGCTCTGCTGGAAAGGAGCCGGTGATGACGGAGTAGACGATGTTGTGGAGGACGGGTTACTGCTGGAGTCAAGCTGGTTCATCACTGGTGGGTGGTCCTAAAAATACTTTCCTATTACATCTACAGTATTTGGAAAGAAAATACTATTGAGAAACTGTATTGTTTAACATGTACCTTTTTGGTGATTGCCTTAGGTAGCGTCCCAAACTGGGGTGCTTCGGAGGGTCTGTCCACTGGATTATTGATATCAGAAGGAACTGACCCGGTCCTTCTAATTTTGGCGACTGTTGAGGAAATGGCTAGAGACATGAATGCTTTAAATTTCATACAATAAAAATGTTTGGCTATTGGACTTACTTGGTAGAAAGGAAATTCTACAGGAGGGTGCTTCCTTTGTACATTTGTTGTGGCACTTGAATCTGTAAAAACACACAGTACTGTTTGTGCCATGGGTGCATCTTCACGAACGTGGTTATAAATTGATCGTTGAAAACAAATTGGGATGTAACGGCCATCAAATATATACTGTGGATGTAAATATTTCATGGTTTTTGTGTAAAACAAAGGTTGTATTCATAACTGCTAATACCCACCTTACTTGAGCAGATTTTTTAAGAAAACACAGTATATTAATTTGTAAACTGAGTACACTACAAAGGACACACAATGAAAGATCTTAAACTATTCTATGCAGATTGTTGAGATTATTTTGGGTATGGGAGAGCTACAGTACACATTAGGACCAAACATGACGGTATGTATTTGTGAACCCAAGAGAAGGCTGTTAAGGGTTGTGCTTTTACACAAATCTTGTGAAATAAAAAACTATCAATACAGTCAGAAAGGCCAACCTCACAATATTTCAAAATCATGGTATAATTTATTGCGGGCCATCACCCCATCCCTTTTTTAAGTCAAAAAAGATCCTTACCGACAGTGTTTACATTTGACACCAAACATCATATTCTTCTGACACACTTGACAAGTCTGTGACAACCATGACTTTGTAGAAAACCTGGAAATAGAACATGACTTTACACCGCACATAGTAATACTACAATCATTACACAAATATAAACATAAAAAAGGTTATACCTGTGAGTGACAGCAAGACCTATGTCTCTTCTCACTGCTTGTGGAGAACTGCGATGCATTGTTACATTATCTGAAACAAATATATTATCACATGAATAATACAACATATTATATAATTAAATAAATGCTATATGAAATTATGTTATCAATCTCTAAACAAGCAACAAACAATATAAAAAATGCAGGTGGATACACACTCTTGATGATGCTGTGCTCTTCTAGAAGTGTGGGTGTGCCTGAGGGGGTGTAAGGTGCTTGGTTCACTGGGGTGGCCCCTGGGGTCCGGGCGGTCACAGCTGGGTATCGAGAAGGTGAGTCCTCACAGCCGTTCCCATTCACTTGCATATTCAGAATTAACTTGTTCTTTTTCACACACCTGTAGAAACAGAACAACTAAATAAAGACACACATCCCATGAACACATCCGCTGGAAGCAGGTAACATTATCATAGCCATATTATATTCTTTCTATGTACACCTTTTCCATCCCCTGTAGGGGCCATTTGTTGTGCACATTGGACATGAGCAGCCACGTCTACAGCTGTTGCGATCGGCTTAGTCAGATCATGATCTGGAGGAGCTCTACCTATGATAGTTTATGTTTTGGGTAGATGGGGAAGCCGGAGCGCCTTGCAAACCAAGACACACGTGCAAACCACACACAAAAGGGATGAGATTGCTGTTGTGTTGTGTATTCATAGTATTAAAAATAAACATACCATATTTGTATTAAGTATACAAATACAACTGTAAATGTATTTGTAACATTAGTACTGTTAATGTTAATAGTCAGTAGAGAGTGTCATCTAGTTTTTCCAAGAAAAGCTTTTCATAAGCAGATAGAAAATTATGGATTTACACGTATGTGTGTGTGAGTTTGTGTGTAATAGAGAAAGAGTGTGCTATCATCAGAGACACAAATAGAATTAGAGAAAAAGATGAGAGATGGTCAGACAGATATAGAGAGTGATTGCATGTTCCTTCCCTCCCCTGTATATTAGTTGTAGGAAATACTTCCTGTTTTGACATGACTCATAAACTGTGGGAATAAGTGTGCGGATTAGCTACAATCATCCATTCAGCGCAAACAAACAGCAGACAGGAAGTGGGAGCATGTGAAATGGAGCAGAGACAGCGGCAGGATAGGAGGACTGTGCAGTCGACACAATAATGACTCTCAATGAGGAAGTATGGCTGATGGAAAGAAACATGATTCAGCATGAAGTAATGCAACACCTGCCCGTGACACCTATAACTATATTTAGACTAAGATTGCAGCAAGGGAGAAAGTTTTATTAATAGCCATGAGCTACTTTGAGTTCTTGCTACAATATGCCTCTATTAAATAATTAATCACTGAGACCTGCAGAACTAAAACAGTTGAGGACATAGCCTTGGTCAGTCTAAAAATAGAAGCAACAAAAAATATTCTGGTATGAATAAAAAACATTCACGGATGCAGGAAGAGGGAAGTGATTAATGCCATTGTCCATTTACCTACAGATATACAGAAAAACCCACTTCTATTGAGAACATATCGTTGACTGGAGCAATATACATCAGTTAGAATTAATCTTGATTTTTTAATCTTCAGATGTCTGACTGTTAGCCAGGACTGTTGGCCATACTAGGACATTAGCACTTACTTGGCGGCTCTTTAGAAACCATCAACCATTAAGCCTGAGTCATTACAAAGTATTGGAGAGGAATATTGTTCTTCAAAGGGTTATGATTATTATCAGTCCTGAACCGAGAACTATTACAAAGGACTAGTAAAATTTGTATGAAATGTTAATAGTCCGTAAGGTTCTACATGCAAGTGTCTGGTTGCGAATAACCAAATAGAACTCAGTGAGCCCGAGTGACAGTAGATCCAGAGAAGTGTATTTTGTTAAACAGCAGGCAAAAGACAATAATGAACATAATGATCAGGGACAGAGTGAGGGACAGCTACACAACAAATGTTGTTTGTCCAAGCATGATAATTGTGTTGAGTATTTGCATATTTTGAATGACCTTCATCCCAAGCAGATGTAAAGTAAAGGTAAATGTATGATGCTGGCACTTCCCACTCACTTGTTTGCTGGTGGCTCTTCGATGCGGTTGCCCAGTTGCGACTCGTGGCTCTTGCTGCGTGTCAGAGTGATGTTGGGCAGCAGATGTGTCACTCTTCGGGATGGAGGAGGGGGCGTGCACGGTGGCTTCAGTCTGTGCCGCCTTTTTGACGGTGGCGTGATTGGCGGTGTGGAAGTACGCCCGTACAGTCTAGCAGCGTGTGTGAGAGACATGGGGAAAGGGTCTGTGAGGGGGCTGTCTCCGTGCAGGAGCGGCGTGTGCGCATCAGGCGTGGCGGACACAGAGCTGGAACGTGGGTGAGGGAAGACGGCGCAAGGTGTGGAGGGCATGGACTGGACTGCGGAGGGGCGCGCCAGAGGGGAGTGGCCGTGATATCGAGAAGACATCGCCATGTTGGACAGCTGGTCCGAAGTCAGTAAGGAGCCACTGTCTCGTCTGGTGGGCTCTGACAACCATGGACTGCCATCATCCCTGAATTCACCTCCTAGATCACATTAAAACAAGAACAGAATGCTTTCAGAGGCAGAGGCAGAACTTGGGATCAATCAAGCCAAAAATAAATAAAATAAACTAGAGAAAACTAATGGAAACAATTGAGGTTAATTAATTTTTTTAAATCTAAAACCAAAGTCACATACTTCTGAACCAATCCACAGAATCTTCATCTTGACTGAAAATATATTTTCCCTAATTTTAAGAATGAACCCTGTGAGTCACTATTTGACTCTTTGGGCTGAGAGCTAATTGACTGAGAGAGGGTGGTGCTCTATTTTTCACTGAAAATGCTGTTCTAAATATGTGACTGACGCCAAAAAATACAATCCATCCATCCATTTTCTCCCCTTCATCAATTGCTGGGTTCAGCAACCTAAGCAGAGATGCTCAGACATATCCACACACATCTCCTCTAGCTGATTCGGGTGAATGTGGAGAAGCTACAGTGGGGAACTTTCAGAATAACCAAAATATATGAACCTAAAACACTTTCTAGACGTGATATTACATGACCACAAAGCCTACACAGAAATAATTCCCCCTTCCACCCATGTCTAAGCGTAATCCTAAAAGCGACCAATGACAAAATGGTACATACAGCAAGGATTATGGCATACAAAAGACAAGCAAACCTGATTCAGTGGCGCTCTTTAGACAGGAGAGGGCAGCAATGAGTCTCGCACATTCTTCTGAGCTGGAGTCGAGTCTCCGCATGGTGTCCCTCAGCTGTGCACCAGTCATCTGCAGTAAGGCATCCAGAGACAATTCTGCTTCTATAGCCTAGAAAAGACATAAGACAAGCATTGACAAACCACATCGAAAAGTTTCTACCAATTATGGTTTTATTGAAGTTGGAATAAGACGATTTGCAAATATTGGTTCACATAAAAGTTGATTTGTGAATAATAAAAAGTGGAATATTTTTTTTAATTGAGGTTTCGGTGGTTATAATACTACAATTTGGGAGCTATTCAAAAAATTTAGAAAAATAAATAAATGGATGGATTTTCCTTCACTGGCGATGAATACTTATTTCCATAACATTGTTTAATGTTAAGTATTTACGGTGCTTTGTTGAGCAAGTCACTGATGATTAGAAGGTTTTGAAATGAATCCAATGGTATGAAAGTTAAAGGGACTGTGAAAGTAAAAGTAGTCTTAACACAGTCACTCCAATTACAAGAAAACAGAATCTTACTGCATTTTAAGAAATTGCTTTAAAAGGAAGGTTTACGTGGAGGAAATCGAGTGATGCCTTCAGCACAGAGCGAGCAGTGGGAGAGAGGTGTAGGGACAGAGAGTGTTCAGGCTTGTGTGTGTCTTAAATCATATTATACTGCATTGTGTATTGCATCACAGACAAGAGGATTTTGGAACACATTGACTTTTATGTTCAAAATAATCTCATCTGTGTTGAATGGGTGATTGTGTGTGTGAAAGTTTATAAGCATCAAAACATGTACTGTACCTGTTTCTCATTATGTTCAATGAAGTTATGTTGTACTGGTTTTGAAAAGGGTCTTCACTGAATGAGCGAAACCACCTAAGAAACTGGCAACCCTCATCCCACATTTGATCGAAAAATCTGTTTGAAATCATGTCCATTGTATTTCTAACTAAGAATAAATCCATTGATTTACAAACATGATTAATAAATGTTGACCTATCATACACATATACAGTATAATATACAGTATATACTTATATGGGATATTCAGGGATACTGATATGTACAGTGTATATGCATGATTCCATATAAATATAAAGCTAAAAGCATGGAAAGTTCTCTTTGGGGATTCTTTGTAGCCATACCTAAAAAGGCATGGCTACAACGAATTCCCAAAGAGAACTTTCCATGCTTTTAGCTTTTACAGTAGCTGTTTAGACAGAGTGTGTTTAAATTGGTCTTAAATTTTGTCAAAGTGAAGCACTTTGGGTTGCATTCTGTATGAACTGTGCTATATAAATAAAAGTTTGGTTGATTGATTGATAGATATGTTTGATGCCTAACTGTGGTTGATTAAGGCCGAGGCATCATCATTCCCATGAAAACAAGTATGAGCCATGTTTGTGGAGATGCAAGCCTGTTCACAGCAACGACACATGCTTTTACACTTTTTGCAGCGCCCAAAATTCAAGCATTAATTTAAACTCATAATTTGGCCAGCGTGTGCGTGTAACCACGGTCCGGTGGCTTTTATGAAAGGTTGAACACAAGCAGGGAGAATACAAAAGTATGCGACTGCTGTAGAGACGTGTGTGAAAATGTGCATCAAAACGGAAGACGTATTGTGACGCACATTACATTGACTCTTTTTCAAACTTTTCCCCACCACACCTCATCCTCCACTCCCCACCACCCGCCACACTGACCCCCCTCATCTGGGCTTTAGACGTGTGCTCTGGCCCACCTCTCTCAACCGTGCTCAGGCCCATTTGCAGCAAAGTGCCTAAGACCAGTTGCCGCCGTCACATAGCATCTAAAGCCCGGATCTAATCGCAAAAGTGGGCCCAGGCACACTTTAACCGGACTTTAGGCTGTGCATGTGACCGCAGCCTTACAGCCCCTAAATCTTGTTATTGTTTTCATTTTGATGTCCCGCCCTCCACCGTTAAGAAATTCCGTGATCCGGTTTGCCAAAACGCGTCGAGCTAATCTCACTGGTAAAGTAACATGTGGCCACAGAACTAAAATAGGTCTCGTTACAATTCTCAAATCATTAATTTGGATTTCCATCTTTGTGAAAAAGGTGTTGTTTATAGATGTGTTGTTGACAAAACTCTTTTTTTCAGATATCATGGTCCCAGCTGGATTTGTTTGCATATCTGGCAACCTGAGTCAGGGAGAGTGCAGTACCACTTTGGCCAGATTTGTACATACTGCTCCTTTAATGTAAGAGACTATAGCAGTATTTTGTAAGTGGGAGATAGTTGAAGGGCAGGAAATGTTTGGGATGTTTGTTTGCCTTATCATGGGAAGTACGCAGTGGCTTATCTGTCAGGTTAAAACCTTGTTCTGACAAAGTAAACATGGATCACCACACTGGGACAGCCTCAGTGTAAGCAGAGAGAAATATTGCACAACAATGTACAACTGGGAATTAATAATATTCAATAGTATAGGATTTCTATTTTGGATGCATTCTTCAGTAGAAACCACACACAATATTAATCTGCAAATACCATGACAACGATGAAATTACATCGTAGGGATTGAATCATTGTCTATCCACTTAGTAAAGAAAATAGTATAAGGGTGGAAAAAGTCATGGTAAGTAACAACTGGAAAGAAAATACTTAATCTTTTGAAAAAGTCACTGCAGCGTTGAAGTTTATAATAAAAATAAAATAGTCATTATTTGCAGATACTTTTCAACTAGTATCTAAAAATATCATTCTTTCAATCAAGGAAAACAACTCGTGTTTTGAACTCTGCAGCCTTTCTGTGAGTCAAAGGTTGAGTTCATGGACAGCGTAGCAACACAAATAGCGACAAACAGAAACGGTTGTGGGCAACTGGGTATGTTCTGTGAATGTACGCATCATTCTTGAGAAAAGACAGTAAAGAATGTATAATATCTTACACAGTTTTTTGAACAAAGCATTTGAAGACATACCTGAATGAGTTCTGGTCGCAGGTTGATGGTACGAAGCCAGTCTCGTAAGTGAGGGTAACAGCCCAGCGCCTCTGGTCTCTCGGCCTCTGGGACTTTCTGCTTACACTGCAGCTGTTTACAGATGTATTTCATCAGCTTCACCTGTAGAGGGCATCAGAGAGCACAGGGAGGAGAGATGAGCCACATATGAGCTTGGGAACAAACATTAATTAAACAACACCAATAATAATTACATCTTTCATCAGGGAGTGAAAACCTAGGTAAAAGTAGACTGAAACTTAATCCGCTCTGGCAGCCATTCCCAAACTCAGTAACACCGAGGCCCCCTTAAAAATCTGACGGGTCTGCGCGGCCCCCCAAAATAATAACCAAGAAGACAACATTAAGAATAGGCTCTTCTGGTTATTTTATTTTGGGGAAATAGCCTCTGCTACAAACATTGTAATACAAAAATGATTACAGTGGATTATTCAAGTCAAATAATGAACACAAATATTTTAATATTACAAACAAAACATTATAAATTTAACATTAAATATATATATATATTTTTTTATGACCTCCCGCGGCCCCCCTGCAGTACCCTCGCGGCCCACCAGGGGGCCGCGGACCCCACTTTGGGAGACACTGCGCTCTGGGGTTGCCAGTTATTCATAAATCTCTAATATGGAACCAGAGAACAGAGGCAGCAGTCGTTGACCACCACTCCAGAAGCGCCCATAAAGCAAAGGGAAAATAATGGTAATAGTTTGGAAGATGTCATGGATATAAATGATGAATAATAAATGTCATAGTTGTTTTTGCTGTAATAAATAATGCTATACCTCTGACCTCTGCGCGGCTGAGCAGAGGTCAGAGGTACTTTTACTGAAGTACCTGGGAGTACTTCAGTAAAAATTGAGAGAGCAAAACAATAAAAGTACAAACTTATATTATGCACTTAAGTAGAGAGTAAGATGCAGTTTTGTTGAATAAATGACATTTTTTTGGATTTAACTAGTGTAGACATTTACAACTGGCAGAGATTGTGACAATAAACAAAACATGACTAACCCCTTCAAACCTGTTTTTATGTCATGTTTATGGAGGACCAAAACTGGCAAAATAAGAAATATATCAATAAATAAATTTATAAATACATGTTTAATGAATTGTTTATTTTAAAAAATAGATTTTATTTGCAAACAAATGCATGCATATGTGTTTATATATATGTCGATATAGCTAGCAAAAACAAGCAAAAAGCAATATTTTCTTTTTTATTTATGCTGTGTGCTTTTACTACTGTCCTGTATGTGTGCTGCAACATTGAAATTTCCCCACTGTGGGACGAACAAAGGAACTCTTAACGTGTTGCAGATTCTGCCTCGTTCTTATTACTGTCGTGTGAAGAAAGTTACGTATTGTTCACGTGTGCACATGTTGTTGTGTACATACACAAAGTGCCTGCATGCCATTGTTTTAACTCTGCCTGCAGGTGTGTTTGGTTCGCAATGACACGTTTTCTGTTATGACAGAGGTTTCTAGATTTTAGCATAATTATTTTTCTAAAGATTGTTGTTTGGGTAGTTAAAACTCTTCAGGGCACGGTAGAAGCAACAATATTAGTAGCATCTGTGAAACAAAAACGTGATTCTCACATCGTTTTTGTTCCTTATCAACCAATGTATTTCAAAATGGTGCATTGACCTGGAGAATCCTCCAGCTCCAGCTCTCTCACAATTCAAAAACATGGTGGTTGTAAATTAACATGTTTTTTCATTTGGAGCAACTGTAAAAAAACACAGTACCTTTCAGGCTTTGCAGGATAATCCTACAACTGTTGAAGTTGGAGAAAGAACTAGGCAGTAACAAATTACATCAAACTCAAAAACTTAGGGCTGCGCAATATATCGGAAAAATTGCGATATTGGTATGTGCAATATCCATGTCAAAAAGATGCGCGATAATTTTGATATATTTATGTACACATTTATTTTGTACAAAAGACACTTTACTTCTGGAATATGGGACTTCGGGTTTACAAGATAGGCCCAAATCACAGAAACAAGTTATTTGTCAAGTCAAGCCGAAAAATAGTTGCTACAATGAAGGGAAACACAGCCTTCTCCGGTCAAACGAAAGGCAAATACGCAGACGGGCATTAATAACAGTTCCGCTTCTATTGCTTCTTATGAGAACACTTTGAAAGCAAAGCTTTAAGCGTAGCCATTACGAAATCAGAAATCATCTCCCAGTATGGTGGACAGACCTTTTGTGACAAATAATGAGCTGGCTGCAAAAGCTATAAAAACTGCAAATTCTCTCTCTGAATCTGAAAAATCTCTTTTGTTTCTGAAACAAAAGAGGTTTGGAAGTATTAGAAATACGATACAGGAATAGCCATTTGTTGCCTTATCAACAATTTTGGCATAAAATGTCAGGTACACCGACTATGCTCAGCCGGTTACACCGACTGAGAAAGCAACAAATGGTCGGAAAGCTATATCCCAGGCACCAAGCCTCTGCCAATGAAGGCAATTTCCCCTTCAAACACTGAAACGGTCAATAAGGTGACTCCAGTCTTTGACAAAAAAGTTTAGGAGAACAAGGAGGATCCATTTACACAGGCCTTATCAACAATTCCTGAGACCGAAGTGGTGGGTGAAAGAGACACATCATACAAGTCCACTGACAGATCAAATGTCAATTCATTAACATTTGACTCTTCAAGTGAGCTTCCGACTTCCAGAGGAGTTTGATGGTTCTTCAGTGAGACCAAAAAAGCCAAGTTTTACAAAGGCATCAGATCGCTTCTGTTCTGATATGCCAGATGATGGGCCACTACTATTATAGGCCTTTGAAATAATATGCAATAGACAAAACTAGCTTGAAAGCTAAAGAGAAAGCAATAAATGTTTGGACAGCTACAAAATTCCAGGCACCAGGAAAAAACCTTTTCCAATGAAGGCGACTGCCCTTTCAAAAGAGGTTTGGTAGGTTTGGCGATATGATGCAGGAAGGACATTTGGAATAAAAGGTCAGGTACACCAACTAAGTAGTCGATATAATTGCCATGTTCGAACAACTTCAACATCTCAGGTACAAAGCCTCTGCCAATGAAGGCGACTGCCCCTTCTAACATTGAATAGGTTAAGGTGGCTCCAATCTAGTAAAACTTCAATAAAACAAGGAGAGTCCATTAACACATATGCAGAACCAGAACTGCCAAATAATAAATATAATTTATAAAAAATAAATCAAAAATTAAATATATATATAAATGTTCATTGAATTGTCATGTTTATTTAACAAAAATAGATTACATTTGCAAACTAATACATGCATATGTGTTTATTTGTATATATATATATATATATATATATATATGTATAAAAATATATGTATTGCATTTTTTGATCAGATACGGACAGATAGAAACTTATTCTTACAAATATGCAAAGGATAACATGATTTCTAATAAGATTAAACATGACAATAAGACAGCATGTTGTTAAATGTATCATTTATGGGTGTTGCCAACTCTCAAAGATGGCAAGTGTGTTATTTGCCATTTTTGAGAGTAAGCAATACTGTTAAGACCAAATGTTAATGAATTAGTTGCAAACATTTCAGAGACAGGTGAAGGCTCGTCTATCTTTGGAGGAATCTCCCGTAGCAGCATCTGCCCAGTGAGCACTTGTCAGCTCATCCCTAAAGTCAAAAGCAGCCCTGACAGGTGATATCTGAAGCCTGGAGACTCTATCCTGATGCTTTCTGAGCCAATGTCAAGTGCAGTGGTCCTGTGAGTAACTATCACAATGAACACCGTGGTATTGGTTTGCAGCAGACTGCATTGTGCATCCCTGTGCTGCCGTCTAGTGTGTCTGCTTATCTCCTGGACCATCTTTAAGAATCCATTACAGACATAGAGGAGCGCAAGGCAAGTTTACGGCACCTTCAAACCAGCCACGCAACACCGGCAAGCTCTCAACACCACGCGCATCTCTCAATAAAGAAGTGCGAGTGTCTTTTTCTGCTTTTTCTGTGGAGGCAGTTGAATAAAACCTCTCAGTCGACACAAGAAAAGTGAGGCCTTGGGATGTAAAAAGGTCGCTGCTTGACTGTTAACAAAAGCCAGAAAAAGGCAAAGAGGATGAAGTGTATGTGAGGAGTTGAAGTGGATGCAATAGACACTATTTTATGGTTAGCTTCATAATGAAATCCAAACACACATTACAGTACTAATACGCTGATACAGGGCTACTGTTGGAAGCAAAGCTAAATGCTTTACTAAAGAAATTAAGTCTATACATTTATAGAATTACAATTGTAACCCATTCAAATATTTAACAAACAACAAAAAAAGTACCCAATATTCATATAGGGTAGATGATATTGTTTCATCCACTCAGTTTGGCATGAACAAGTATAAGCTTTTGCAAATGTATTATTTATTAGTATATCATTTTGTCCATGAAAAACAAAACAATACAATTAAAGGCAGTTTTGGATAATGGTAAAAACGACATGTTTCTTACCAATAAGTATTTTGCTTCATTTTTCACTAGAGAAACATAAAAGTGAATCAATGTTAAGCGTGTTCACTCTTGTTGAATACAAATGTGATATTGTTTTAATAGATGCTTTAAAGAGGTTATACAAAGATGAAGATAATGATCACATTCATTTTTTGTGCCATAGATTAATTGTACTGCAGCTAAAAGTTAACCTCTTTATTTAGCTCCATACACCAGTGGCCCCTGACGTCAGGTTACCTAGCAACCCCTCTTCTCAGTCGTCAGCAACATTTCAGTGGGATTTTCCCCATACATGTGAAACAACATGGCTCTAACACAATCCTCCCTAAGGCGTCGAACAAACAGAACATGTAGAGTATCTACTCTTTGCAAATTCAAACAAATTCATAACACAAGGGCAGGCGCATCCACATATTGATAATGTTCATGCAAAGTATTTTTGCTGCAGAGTGGAAAGAGCATGCTTTGACGTGTGGCCTGGAGGTGGTAGGAGGGAGGGGGGATGGCGTCAGAGCCCACCTGTCAGCCCAGCTAAACAACACCATAGCAACTGCCTAATGCTGCTACGCGGGGTGACTGACGAGCCTAGTGTGTGTGTGTGTGTGAGAGGGAGAGTTTGGGTGAGTGTGAAAGAGAGTGAGGGGTGAGGGACTGACACAGCAGACTCAGGCAGAGAATACATGAATCCCACTGTTCCTATTGCTTCTGTGCGTCTGCTGCTGACACAGCCACTTGGCTGCACCTGCCGAGCGAAGGGTTGTCCGTCTGCGATAGACAAATGATAATGTCACATTAGCTGTTTTGAGAGCTACAGCACAGTGACATTTTAGCTTTATAGTCCATAATACTCTAGAAGGCTGAAACCTTTCACACACTTTTATGTCCAAATGTTGCATTTTCTGTTTTTGCACACAAATAAACTTCATCTGTTGCAGATTTGTGGGTAGGGACAGTGCCATGTAATTGAATGTATCTAAGAAGTGCTAATACTAAACTCGCAATGTCTGTTAAACCTTTTAGAGAAGGAAATGCAGATGGGGTCAGAATTGCTACAGTTGCTTGAGTCGTGTTTCCTCACTCCCCATTGTCTTCACGAGGCCTTATGTATAACAGACACACACAGAGAGCCGTCATCATGTGAGAACACCTTCTCCGATTGGCTTCCGCTTTTCCCTCCCCTTTCCTTCTTGCGCTCCCCTCTCACACAGACTCTTTGCGCGTCATTTGATTTTCATATTTAAAAACCAACCCTGAAAATGCGTAGGAAGAAAGATGTCTAAATATAGACTCAGCCACAACAGCTCGAGAGTGCGCAACAGCACACTCTCCCCTAAAACACCGCGAGCAGACGAAACAGAGTGAAGCACTGCTTGTGTGCTAGTTTGCAACTGAGCAGATGATAAATATATACTTAGAAAGTATTCAAGCCTGGTCAACTTTTCACAATTTGTAAATTGATTGATTTTTTCTTTTTCTTTAAATGAATCTAAATATAAATATCTCTCATGCAATGATATAACAAATTTAGTTGGAAAGCATTGTGTTCCCACTGATCCTCCTTGAGAAGTTTCTAGAACTTAAGTGAGTCCAGCTTTGGTGAATCCAATTAATCCCACCACAGACAGTGCACTGCTGACTAACTTCATCCCCCTCCCTTCTGCCCTTTTGCCACCTATGTACACCATAGACTGTAAATATGAATGTATTCCAGTAGGTCTACCTATCTGCCTGTACCTGAATATCTGTCTATATGTCTCATCGATGAAGGTTTGTCTATTGCTTGCTTGCAATTAACGTCACGTCCGCCTCATTACATATGCGTAACACAAAGTGGTGGTCAGCCGAGCTAGTTGTTCACTAGAGCAGCGTGTCTGAATCTGCCTTTTGCATTTGTTGTTTTAAGTTTTCTAACCAATCGAATCGCAAAACCTTTAATGGATACTTTAGGATTCCTCGTGAAGAGATTAATAAAGAGCCTCGCACTAAGGACTTTACGGAAAGACGAAGGAAAAGTGGCTCGCTAACATTCCACTAGCAGATGCTTTTACCGCAAAGGATTATTTATTTACCCAGCCATGCAGTCACAATGCGCTCTTATTACATCCCCATCTTTATTCAATTAATTGTCAGGTATGAGTTGGCGTTTTAAATAAACACTGTGAATGTTTGACCTGAAAAGAACACAGCCACAGACGCATTGTTTTGTTGAGTATGACAAGTTCATACCAATCGTTACTTACACGGCTCTTTACGATGCAGGATGTGTCCTTCAGGACCTTAACTCTGAGTTCCTTAACCCACACACAGACGGAAAAGTTGCAGCATCCATGTTTTTCCAAACCTTTGTTTAGCAGTGCAAAAGCTTGATTGTGACACTAGATAGTTTGAGATATCCGGGGACTGAACTGGTGGATATTTTTCTAACTCGCAAATCAAATTATACTCCGATAACGCATTAGGATCATATTAGGGTCTATACCGTTACACAATTTGACTTTTACTATGTATCGATCTTAAGAATTAGAATCTAAAGTGAAGAAAATGACAGTCTAGGATCGTGTCTTTAATTCAGACAGAAGACAAGTTTTATTGTCGATGGTAGAGACAGCATAAACAAAGACGTTACAGAATGTAAGTGATATTATACAGCGGAGGAATGGAGACTCATTAGCATTATTAGCATATTAGCAATAATATAATATTTGCCGCGGTGCCAGTAGCTTCAACCTTGATACAGTATTACCAAAACATGTAGTGGAAAAATACTGCCTTATGCATATTGTTAGAATGATGAGTTAGAACGTTAACCACAGTACTTTCAAAGCGTCATGAAATATCCAAAAAAGCAAAGAAATACTCGGAAGAGTCGCATTTTCTTCGCATATCAGCAGCAACTTGTGCTGGCCTGACCACCACTTTGTTAACCGGAAGTTTATGCGTCACATGACTGCAAGCCAAGAATATGGGAAATGCATACTTTTTTCTGGTAATAATGATAATAGCACAAAAAAGAATTGAGAAAAATAGGGTTTCAACAAGGACTCAAATTAAATTCTGCAATCGGGGGAAAATATTTATCAGAAAAGTGACTAAAAAGTTTCTTGAAGAGATGGAGAACCTTCCAGAAGTGCAACCATCTGCTCCGGCCTCTATGATGTTGATGATGATGAAGATGCTTGATTATACAAGTTCATCTGCATTTACTACTGTGGTGAAGAGACTCATGTTTGTATATTATAAACCTGGTGTTACATTTCTTGAATCTCTTCTACTGATGGGAAAACTAACAATTACCTTTGATTAGTTGGAGTTATGTGTATGAAGTGTGAACATAGCGATCCAGAGTCGGAGTTAGGGCTAAGTGGGATTAACATGTGCAAAGTGAAGTACTAGTTAGCTCTCAATTGGAGAGGCAGTATCATTATCCTCTATCTGGCAGAGGCATGGACAGCACACACACAGTTCAAGTGGAATAATAAAGCTCTCTTCACCAGGGTGTAAGTGTGCTAGAGCCTCTCTTGATTGCACGCCAGCGCAATAATCTTTCGCACCTTTTGAGTGTGACAGCGACTTGGACCTCACACTAGAGCTGCAACAAAAAATCTATTTGTTATCATTGTTTGATTCTCTAATCTAGTCCTCAAATACGACTGCTGTTGTGAACTAGGGCTATACAAACATTTATAAATTGAATACTGGCAACAAGTTCAACAATTTTAGTGATAGCTTAATCATAAGCTGCTAAATTGAGTCAAATTGATTTCATGACTGCAACAAAGCGGAGATTACAATAATAACAATTATTATTATTATTACTATTATTTATTGCAATTTAAGTAGTTTTGTTTGAATTCTGTAATTATTTGAGCAGCTTCACTTAAAAGGTGCACTATGCAAGATTTTGGGTTTAATAAATGAGGCCGTCAAACGACACACAAGACTGAAAACTGAAGACTGAAGATTTGCCACTAAAACAGACACTGGGAGAGAAAACCCCCTCAAAGCCAAGAGTGTGAATATTATGCAGGCCCTCCATCCTGGGGAGTTGAGTGTTGAAATCTGAAATATTCTAAAGTCATAAATAATGCCTCTTTAAGAATGTGTGTGCATCACATATGGGAAAAAACACATGTCTGCATTCATTGATTATCAAATATAATGGTTAGTGGCAGCCCTCACTTCATTTAAGAAAATTAAGCACAAAACAAACTTCACTAATTTCTAACAAAGATGGATCTTCGTGAATTCATAAACATAAAGCTTACGTAGGGAAAAGTTATTCATACACACACATACTGAGCAAAACTGAACTTTGTTTTGTTCCAAACAATTATCTCAAAACGTAATTAGTAGGGCTAATAATTCATAAACAAAATAACTTGCAAATTAAACCTACAAAACCACCTGACCTGCCTTAAAACAGCTCCTGGATCAGACAGAGGCGCTCGGAAATTCACTAACATGTAGCTCTCCATATAAAACTGTACCTGCTCATATGAAGGTCCTAACACCTGATCCGCTTAGCAACAGCACTCATTAGCCAATTGGCTTGTGTTCATAAAGAGACCAGAGCAGTGATGAGTGATGAAATATTTGTTCACTTCATTTGTGAGAAACATGACAATAATGCATTAGCATATGGACCTATTTACTGAATGTTGACAGGTGAAGAAATATATGAAGAATAAAAAACTAAATATCACAAATGAGTGATCTATAAGATATCTCACGTCTTGGCCATTTGTTTTAGTTTTTTGGAAACATTATATTTAAGGGGCTCCTGAAATTAAGGACTAACGACAAACTACAAATTACAAACTTATACTGAAAGACTGGAAAAAGATACACTCCATGAGCACATACACTGCATAAAATATTACATTAAATATACATATATAATAATAGTAATAATAATAACAATTAATAAATGCAAAGTATGAATATTGCAAAAGCACAACATATGGTTGCATTAATAATAAAATTGCATATTATTATAGCTCTTTTCATGACCCCCGAGAGACAACATTCACATTGCCTTTCATTCAACTCACACACTGAGGTGATGAACTACTACTGTAACCACAGCTGCCTTGAGGCAGACTGACAGAAGCAAGGCTACTAATCTCTGCCATCTGCCCCTCCAATATGTGTGAATGATTAACACAGACACCAGAGACCCAAATCCCCGTCTGGATGCAATAACTTTGACGGAATATGTTTGTGCTTTCTCTGTCTTGTCCTCCTGTCCTTCTTAAGCGAGTAGCCAGACACTGGGGAGGACGCCCGTTCAATGGAACATGTAAAGTTACTTCAGAGAAACCATTTGGCATCTGCTCTGCAAAATATGAGAGTGACTATACTATAAACTTAATAAGTCACGGCCGCATAGACAGAAGCATTTATAAAGCGCTTCACATGGACATGTGGATCCTGTATAATTTCAGTTCTTCATCAAATAAAATGCAACCACAGGGAAGTGTGCAGGGAGGAGTTTGTGTTGTGACGGTTGTGTGCAGCTTGTGTCTTGTTATGAACACAGTGTTTCTGTTTGCCCAGTGGCAAAGAAGCAGACTATTGTCACTCTTCATTTCATTTTTCACTTCACTGTCTCTCTGCTGATCCCTTTCTCAAGTGCACACAAGCATGAAACACCAAAATTAATCAATAAGTAATAAGTAGGGATAAACCAATATGAACATTTTGGTCGACTTCGATATCCGATATTACATTTTCTGTTATGGACGATTTATTTTATTTCGGAGATGATAAAAGTTTGTACCCACTAAATTTCTTCCTCTATTTTCAGAATGTATTTTATTTCCAAATACCAAGGTTACAGGGCTACCACATGATAACCAACATTCATCACTTATCAAGCAAGCCAGTATTTATGGCAACATGATGATTTTATCTTATAGTTAGGGCTGGGCGATAAAACGATAAACATGTGTGATAGACATGTGTTCGATATCAATAGAGAATGGGGTCGATAGTTTAACTTAACTCCGTCAGGAAAAACAGGAAGAAAATACCGGAAGTAAAGCCGACTCATAAGCGCATGGCATTGTGGGGGATGTAGGCAGAGGCTTCTCGACCAATAACAGCCGAGCAGGAACCGCAAAACTTTGTGGGAAATGCAAAAACACCAACAACCGCACCATGCGTAGCGTCCATGGATCTATAGCTCGTGTTTCAATGCCGTGTCAATGGTTATGCACGTACGTGCGCGGAATAACATGTGCGGCGGCAGAGGCAGTGGACAGACTCGATGTATTCGGCAAAAGCAAGAGATTAACTTTTTCCACGGGAAGCATGTGCGGCACAGAGCCGCACGGAGCGGTCACGGGGACACAAGACCCTCAAACAGCTAAACCAGGAGCTAAACCAGGAATAAAAAACCAGGATTAAACCAGGACTAACAACGAGGGACACAGTGTGAACATATTCCTCCAGCCTCATCGCCCCGTGACTGTAAACAAGGCTGCTAAGGTTGGTTAGCCCACACGACAAATATATTTATTTAGGTAAAAAAAAACAACTCAATATATATCGTTATCGACCGATATGAATGACTTATATCGTGATATAGTTTTCAGCCATATCGCCCAGCCCTACTTATAGTTAGAATGGACGATGTGGGAAAACTCACACATAGGAGCTTTTCGTGGCTTAGAATCGATCTTATTCTGAGAGGAAAACCATTTTCAATGCAGAGTACGCCTTGTAAAGTCTGAATGAGTCCAATTTTTTCAACAATGAGGAAGATTAAGCGGCTGTTATAGTGACGACAGTGGAGTCCCTCTGGGATCAACAGAACCATGTCCAAGATGACAGTTCTGATCAATAATACAATAAAAAGGGCACAAATGTTACTTTTAACAACATTTGAGGCAAGAAATGTGACCCTTTATTGTCATTTTGTCATTTGTTGCCTCGTTTATTACAACAAAAAATACTGCATTGTATCTATGAAAGTCAGCGAAGTGAAAACTGAGACTGTCAGCCGTGTTTGTGGCCGCAGATGCTACACAGGCTAATGCTAATGCTAACACATTTCTTCTGTTCCTTTTTAGGCATTTTCCTAAAAATCAACACCCAGACATACATTTTAGCAAAATAGAAACTCCATAAGTTCTCCACTTGATGCGAGCAGTTGCCACAACTGCACACGCCACAGAAAAAGAGCATTTTGACGGAATCAGTGAATATTTACATTGTTCTTAATGGGGAGATTTACTTCCTGTCCCTCGGAGAACTTCAGCTGCAACCCAGCAATACACGTCGGCTGTGGTTATCGGCGCAACCGATCTATCGTGCATTCCTAGTAATAAGGAAAAAGGTATATGATCTGGTTATATGATCTGGATCCTTACAATAGAGCTTCTTTGCTGAGGTCTACGCTCTACGATTGCTGCAATTGACAGTACCTTTCTCTTTTAGTTTAGCGTAGGCTTTTTACATTTTCATTTAGGCTGTTTTTTGTTCAACGATGAGAGTATGTTGGAGTTTCAGTGCTGCCAACAAAACTGTTCAACATGAGTGAGTAACCCTCAAATGTGCTGACTTTATGAAAACTCAAGAAAAATCTTACGAAAGACGTGAAAGTGCACAGCAGTTTCTTCATGACATGAAAGTACAGAGTTCTGGTAAAGACAGTCCATGTGTCAAAAGGATTGTAGACACAACGTCTCTCAAACACTAGTCATTTTAGTTTTGGAGGTGCAGAGGATGATTGCAATGTTTTATTTGGAGCGGTTAAAGATGATGACAACAGAGCACTGCTTACAAGCACATATAGGCAGACTAAATACTCTCTCAAACCTTCAAATAATACACAGATTTACATTCTCAAAACCCATGTGCCACTCTGGCCCGCTCCTCCTCTTGTAGTGTGTGTGGATGTGGATGTACGGATTATATTCTGCTGCCCTCTTTTTAATTGACTATCCTGGATATATAACATTTTTCATTTATATATATTAAAATTCTAGTCTAAATAATAGGGCTATCTTAATATGTAACTTGTTTTTGGTATTGGTTTATTTTATTTGCTAAAATTCCTTAAGTTTAGTTTTGAAAAAATCACATATTGATTTATTGTGCTAATAGTATAAGAAATACTGGGATGTATGAAGTTTTTATTATTGAAAAAGAAACTGTATCAAATAGCCAGGGTTAATGGAAGAATGTAAAATAAAGATAAAAAAAAATGCATGTATCAACAAAACTATTATTGGGAATTTCCCCCACCCCCGATTGCCTCGCTCAAAAATGAAAATACCATTGTTACTTTGCTGAATTTAGATTTGCATGTGACCACCATGAAAGTGCAAACCAAATGAAAGACATTAGCATCATCTCCACATAAGCCAGACCAGGGCTACGACTTTAAATCCAAATGAAGTGCTAGCACAGGAAAGGGCCACGTAACATTTTTTTTTAGGTTTTCCAGCAAAGCGCAA
Organism: Knipowitschia caucasica; assembly: GCA_964034765.1. Lineage (NCBI taxonomy): Eukaryota > Metazoa > Chordata > Actinopteri > Gobiiformes > Gobiidae > Knipowitschia > Knipowitschia caucasica. Next base: position 27,644,945 of record OZ035833.1, on the reverse strand, counting down.
TCCTGCCCATTGTCATTCAAAACAATACCAAAGCCTAATGCATAGAAGACAGTGTAAAGAAGGAAGTACTCTGTCAGAACACTTCCTGTGATGCAGAAAGACAACCAAGGGTATTTGTGTAGCACACATACTGCAAGCTCTTACAAGCCTCAAACTAAAGCATTTTTTCTTATGTTCTGTGAAAAACACTTGGAATTACTTTGTGCTAAAAATGTGCTCTACCACTACTTTATACCTTGCCTCTATAATACAAATGAGAAATTGTGCAAACTACATTTAGCATAATTATGTTAAAGCTGCAGGGCCTTTCTTTCAAACCCCAAAAAAGTCATGAAATTCATCCTCGCTCTCAAAATAGTCGCTAGTTTTCACATGTGTTTGGTCTCTGTCACATCGGCTTGGATCAGCTTTTTCAGACAAAAAAGTGAAATATTAGTGGACCACCTTCACTCAGCCAATCAGCGCTCAGAACAGTGTCAAATAGTAACTTATACATCTATTTAAGCATGCAAAAGATACAAGGCTTTCTCATAAAAATAAGAATAATTTTGTGGTCTGATTTGTTCACATATTACGTTTACAAGACTCTTTCTGCGGATACAACATGTATTATTTATGAAACAAAAAGGTAGGTAGCCCAACTTTAAGTATTGTAATAATCAGAAAATTAAGCACAACACTCAATAGTACAAATTTGAATAGAATAAAATTGATCCGCAAAATAGTAGAACCCTAAATGTTAACACTGAATGTTGTGCTGATATGGAAGAAATAAGATGTTCAGAAAAGGTATCCTATTTATTTAAAAAGCAACAAAGCGGTGTTGAAGGTCAGTTGCGCCACTTTAAACCATTGAATGTACGCTGCAATCAGATCTCACCAGTTTTTTGGAGCCATTTTCAGGGCCAAGAGAACAATTGTACCAGGGGTGTTGAGTTTGAGCGAAATAATGCACACATAGATAATTGATGCCCTCGGCCAATCAAGGGTGAATATTCTTTTATGTGAGCTCCTACGTCTGAATAAAGCATGAGCCAAACAATCAGTTAGCATCCATCCCAACCAGTGTGGGAAAGGCACTTTGGCAAAAAACTGTGGTTCATAATCGGAGCTGTAAGATGTCTGGTCGATGCTTTTAAACTGAAGACTGAATGTTGCCACACATTATTAGATTGACTCTGAAACTCTGCACAGCATGTATTGCAATAAATAAAGTAAAAATATAAACTAGAACTACATAATGTGTAATCGAGGCATTTCTTACTTCTAATGTTCTGCATTAACGTACTTGTAAATAGATTTGCCTACCAATTAATTTGATCAAATTTAACAGATGTCCTGCAGTTTTGAATAAAACAGAGAAAAAGCTATACGGCGCCTGGGGATATCATATTACATACATTGCAATGTATTTGAAATGTTGGCAATGGCTGCATTGTTAAAAGGTGGTATCCCTAAAAATATGGCAAGTTTGGAGTCTATAATTCTATTTAATTCTGTAAACTAAAAAATTGTCATTGTTTGTAGCTTACAAACAATGACAATTACAAACAATTTCTGATTACATGCAACTGCAGTTACATTATAGTGATATGAAAGATACATATTATTACAGCTGTAATAATTAGATACTTGTATCTAAATGTTCTATCAAGCCACAAGCTTGTGCACATTGCAGTGCTTCTTCAGTGCTACACTGCATCTAGAGGCACAATGCTTCACGCTCTCTGCTGAGATGGTCACATGGTACATAGCTCATAGTATCTTGGCCGTAGCCCAATTGTGTTTCCAGTAAACAAAATACTGACCAGAAGAAGAGGTCATGAATGTTACTTGTTACTGAATATTTTTCTAGGACGGCTGTCTGTGTTTGAATCAGGATGTTGACAAATAAAACCACCTAAAGAAAGAGGTCAAACAAACAACAGGATCAAAGCATCAAAGCAATGATACATTTGTGGAGTAATCCACATCTCAGACGCACAGACAGTTACATAGATAACATAGATAGTAGTACAGCTAATATAGATACACCATGCAGCATCAATACTTGACAAATAAGGAAGTGACCATTCCCTCGAAGAATGGTAACAACGAATCTATAAACACTGAAGCTAAGAGTAGACTGCAAATAAAATGTAGTGTTGTTTTGAGGGCCTATCTCATTTATTTTTATATCTCACACATATTACACCTGCCTTGGGGATATTGCCCGGGTCACGATTCTTTCTATTTCTTTTCTCTCTTTTTTTTTAAACCATAAAGAAAATGTTATGAGCGGTAATTACATGTGCACCGAGCCCCAGAAGGACTCAAAGAATGCCTTGCTCGCCAAAACTGAGCTCTGCGCGGCGGACATAGAGGCATAGGGCTTCATGACTCCGCAATTTGGCTTTCTGTGACAACACCAGGGCTCGCATGGATCTACCAGCTCCTTACCTCTAAAGTGCGTATTTCCTGCTGCGTAAGGTCGTTGGACGCGGCGCATTTGGTCCGTAGTCCCTGCAAACTGGAGATGGAGATATCAATCATATTCTGGATGAGTTCGCATTGATGTAGTGCGGCCATCGCTGCGCCACCACCACCACCACCTCTACCCCGTTGGGCTGGTTGCTCATCACTCTCGACCATCTTCCCTCCTTTCGCACACGCACTATGCATGCCTCAGCATTGGGACACGGCTTCAAGGGCTTGGGTCAAACACTGGAGCTCAAATCAGACACATGCAGCAGCGGCAGCCCAGCGTCGCAGCGTCCGACTGTGGAAGTTAGCTGACGGCAATGTGTCCTCAGCCCTCCGGATCGGAAAGTGACGGCGCAGGATGGATGTCTCCTATTGCCGATGGATGCTTCCAGGGCTCCAGCACCTAAAACACCTCCAATTGGACTGTATTCTACCCCCGCAGGTTCTGCCAGTCCGCGGGCCAGCACCGAGAGAGGCTCCTCTCTTCAGCAGCTCTGGCAGAGGCTTTCACCGTCTGTCAGCTGTTGGGAACATCACGGGGCGCGGTGCATTGTGGGAAATGAAGTCATATACAAGCTGCGCTCCTCCACGGCGGCATATATAACAAACCCTGTCCCCCAACCCCCTCCGCGGCCACTCTACTACTGCAGGAGGAAATAAATAAATAGATAAATAAACCTTCATGATCGTGGCTATCAGAGATCCTATATGTAGCAGTATTCTGAAGTCTTAATAATTTTAAAATGTAGGCAAATAATAGCAAAGACATAGGAGAGTGGATTAGGGCACCTTCCATCTATAATACTGAGGCAAATTTCACTCCACATATGAATAATAATCTACCTCTGTACATTAGAGCAGCTCCTTCATTGGAGGTAAATTTAGTCTAAAGATATGTATTTTGTATTTTTTGCTGTTTTCTTTTATTTTTTATCGCTTGCGCCTATAAAGCAGACATACAATCAAAAGTAAGGAGTCAAAAGCAAGTAAACTTTGACTTCAAATCTGAAGTTTTTTAATAGAAAATGTGTGGTCAAATTAAACCACATCCTGCAGTTTTTATCTGATTAGAAGCATGTTTATGTTTGCTCGTAAGAAAGAGCCTTGAGAGTCACTTGACAATTTATGCAAGAGCTGATTGGCGAAGTGAGGATGGCCCTTTCTTTTAAGCTTTTTCGGTCAGAAAAGCATGGATCTTGAAGTCATTATTATTAGTTATTAACAGAGGAATAGCATATGTTCAGCCTGAAGAAGCAGATCCAAAGATGTTACAGAGGCTTATTACTTAATCTATTAAAACTACTGTAAAAAACTAGTGAACGATGATTAAAACTATTATATTCTATTACAGTTTTAAAAAGATGATGTGGCTCCCCGGCTTTAAATCCCAAAGTGAAGTGTGCTAAAATGTAAATCATACCCCAGGTAAAATATTGTCCCGGCTATAACTAAACATGCAACAGCTGCACCCAAAACAACTCAAAATAATAATAATACAAATGCTTTGCTGTTGTCTACAGTGCTCAAATAGTAAAATGTGTACAATTTTTTGAACCAGGGCTCTTAGCTGGCCCCCTGCTGAACTGATCTACGAGGGGACAAGGGCTTTGATCCGGTGACCAAGAAGTTATGCCAAGAACCCTATAGTCACTCTAGAACTTCTGCATTTCACTGAGGAAATGTGAGCGCCATTTCTGCAGAATTTCACTAATCGGGCCTTTATGAGTGGCCAGACGGAAGCCTCTCCTCAGTGCAATGAGGGTGTGATGTTCTCTCCTTTAATATACCCTGATTATACAATACACTGAGTCACATTTCATGCTGCCTAGCTGTTTCTTTGCTCCATCTGCAATCAGTCTCCTAATCTTTTGATCACATATATTTATTACAAGTCAATACTCGGCACTAAGGCTGTGGAATTCAGCATTCTAAAAGACCACTTGAGGTTGCAATGGGCACCAGGTAAGACTTTGACGTCAGAACATCTTTTATGAAAGTCATCCAAGCCAATGCATATTACACATTTTCCAGATAACTTAAAATTCAGTAGGTAAACCTATTGGATACAATCAAAGCACTTTTGAACTCAAATGATTCATGCTGTGGGTTGATGGGGTAAACTGGAGGACCCACATGAACCCACCCAAACACAGACACTTTGTACACAACTTTGTCTTCTTTCACAGCCCTCATGGTTCTGCTATCAACAGCACAGATTTGATGGTGATATGCCAACAAACTTGACTTAGCAACCAAAGATATTGAATACATTATAAAAGCACAGTGGAAAGAGGCATATGAATGTCATTAGCAAAGTTATGCACCATATAGAAGACAGCAGCCAGATGATGCGTACAGGACATATTTGACAGTATAAAACAAATCCATCTCCAACCCAATCCTGCTATTGATCGATCACATATAATCATCAGAGTGAGATGAGTCAAAGGTCTGTAAAGTAAGAAAGACAATTTTACCTCTTGTGAAGTCCCCTGCTTTTGTCTCTTGTGTTTTGCTTCTTATTGGAGGTGTGTTACATTTGTCAAGACAACACTTCCAGTTTTTTCTATGTTCAATAATGGAACAGTAAACATAACTAGAGTAAAAATACAGGAAAGCTTGATAGGAAAACAGCCATTCCCAGACAGGCACTTGTCAGCTTACAAGCACGAGTGGCTGAGCTGAGGAAAGCATGATCCTCCCAGCTTTCCTAAGCCGTTAAAACTGTTGTACTATTGGAGCGCCAAGACGACAGCACGTCGCATGGAGTTTACAGATTAAATTAGACTGTGAGGAATCTGATTGCGTCCTTTTCGGTGACAAGGATCTCCTCCAACACCCTGATTTAAGTTGGACAATGCATAAGGCCGATCCCAGTGCTCCACCAAAGGCTCCACCACAAACAGTTAACTTGTTGTTTCCAGCAAGAGGCAGGATGGAAACTCAGTCTGGCAACAAATACAGGTGCAAGTCATAGTTTAAGACAAATTTACCCTCCAAAAAATAAATACAGAAACCATTTATATTAAAAGCACTATCTGAGAAGAGGTCTTATTTTGTATTACATATAATTTATATGGCCCGATGTATGTGTATAAATAATAATGATACTCAAATTCATTTGTACAACTCATCTCTCACTTCCTTATTTTACAACTACGGCACTGGGCCTTGAAGGTGATGCTTGAAAGCAATGGTGCGTTAGAAACATGCTGTAAAGGGCGCCATCTGTTGGCCAAGTTTAGAGTAGAATACTATGGAAATGATTCTAAACCGTGCGAAAGATCATGTCCCATTATTTCGGGCACATTACTGCCACTGTTACAAGGAAGTTTAAATCAGTACCACTTTGAGCTTGTTGGAAACCATTTGTTTATTTAGACAACCCAAATAAAAGGCACATAACATTGCGCAAGTCGATGTAATAAATGTATACTGTTTTTTTTCTTTTTATGTTGGAATGTTCTCTGTTCTTGATATTCAGGAAGACTTGCCTAATATTTACAAAATGTGTGATGTTAATATTCAAGTACAAAATATTACAAAAGGTCATTTTTAAATTGTAACCTTGATAACCTTAAATGAGTTTTCACCCTTTAACAAGATATACATTCAACAGCTTTCAAATGGGCCCTAACATTTGATTGGGATTCCTTAGTTTATAAAAGTACAATTGGGATGGAACATGATAAAATCAAAATGCGTAACAATCTTACAGAAAAATATCTACGCTAACATTTTTTTGTTTGAAACTGAGAAAATATATCATACATGCGCATTGCATTTTTCAGTTCAAAACCTCAACTCGAGAGCTACAACACCGTCAAGTTAACATAGTATAAAAGACATGTTGGTTCAACAGCTACAATGTTCGGGTCATGCAACCTCAGTCTCATCAAATTACTTTAATGTATATGTACTTTAACTAGCCACAATTCATTTGGACCTCAGTTCTAAAATTATGCCAATAGATACAGCCAAATGGCAAGTTTTCCATAATACATTTGATCATAATAGGAATTTGGACTGTTGTCTCTGGTGGCAAACATAGAAAATATCAGATTTCTAACCCCTCTAAACTAAATTTAAGAACAAAGTATTTTCTTTTTTAATATAATAATTACAGGGTTTTCCAACAGTCCCCATAATCAGATTGCTAATTGGAAAAACACCACCAAAATACTAATTCAGTGGACTGTTCCATAAGTAAGACTAGATTTTTTTACTTCCCAACCACAAGAGGGCATTCAAGTGCTGGTTATTTCACCAAAACACTTTTGGACTCTTGATTGATCTAGATAATACTGCTCTTTGATGTGTTTCAGTGCATAACTCCATTATTACACCAAAATCAGCACAGCAGATTCAACTCTGCAGTGGTTACAAGTGACCAGCCAGTGTCAGAAAGAGGGTCTGGCTGGTCAGGCTAGTTTAAAGAAAGGATATTAATCTGAAAGACTAGAATAACTGGAAAATAAGTCAAATGCAGAGGTTTAATTCCAGGTACTGTACCTATCGGAGGAAAGAAACCGGCACTGTATTAAAAATATGCCTCTATAAAAGTGGAAGCTGCTCCCTTTCCTAGATTTTTCTGCTCAACATTTAAAAGCACTTGACAGACTATGTAGTTGAAAAAATAATAAGAATAAAATGTCCTCCAAATGCTTTGACAGTCAAGATGTAGAACAATAAAACAACATCATTTGTTATTGCTACATTTGTTTCCCCTGACTTCATGTTCAAAACTAGATGCTGCCCTTTTTTGTCCTGGCGCAAATCACAGTAACTTCTTCCTACGTACATTGCTACTCTACTCTCAAGTCCCCTCTCCAGACTTCCAACATAGACTTGAGACTTCGGCATCTCAAGCCAGGCACCTGTGCTACCGGAAGCCCACACTAGCTGCACAGTTCAGGGTTTGATGGAGGAAAGTGGTTCTGTGAGGTGCAAATCATCGTCTGTTGTATCACTTCTTTACCAGTGTGTCGAGGAAGGCAAGACTTGAGACAGAAATGACATGCTATCCATTGGCCTCATGGCGATGTTGAGCGGACCAGTGATGTTCATTGGCATTGCATGGGTTGTTATGGCGACAGGGTGTGCAATGTTCATGGGGGAGGAGGTGGGAATGTTGACAGAGGTGATGTTGACGGGTCCGGTGATGGTGAGTGGGTGCTGAAGGCTCATGGGAGAGGTGATGTTCACCGTGTTTGTGCTAATGTTCATTTGGGCCGCGATGGTGATTGGGTGGTTGATGTTGGAGTTTCCCCTGTTCATAACTGTGCTGATTGGGGCGCTGGTAACTGGAGTGGATGAGGCAGAGTTGCAGACTTCAGTGACTTCTGTACAAGACAAAACAAAATCAATTCAGTGAAATGACTTTATTGTATTAAACTGCACAAGTAAGTAATAAGTAGGTAATAAAGTCCATTACTAGCTCTCCAAACTGGGGATCCATCCTTAGTTTTCAGATGCATGTATTTTTGGCCTAAGTCACATATTTAGATACGTTTCTTTCAGAATGAAAAAGAGCACCAACCCTCATTCAGCTAATCATCTTTCAGTAAGTAAAAGATAAAATGTTTTCTAATAAGATGTTACTTAAACAAAACTCTTTCTGTTGGGACAAAAAATGTATGATGAAGCAAAATGTTAGCGCTCTCACTTTAATTGGGTTATGACATTTAAGGAAAAAGCCATTACACACAGAACTATACATTGGAGGTGATGATTGTACCTTTATTACAGGAATTAAAGTTGGCCTGTCCGTGAGTCTTCAAATGACTGGTAATATAAGCAGCACTCAACATCTTTCCACAGATGGTGCAGGTGACTTTGCCCTCATGTCGGATCATGTGTGAGCGGAGTCGGTCTTTGGTGGCAAAAGCAGAGGTACAGGCCTGAAGAAAAAAAGCCTTGGTTGATTAAAAGTTTCCACATTTTGAAAACACAATACATGAAAACTAATAATCTTACTTACAGTTACTTGACATTTGAAGGGCCTTTCTGAAGAATGCACATGTTTCACATGGCAGCTTAAGTGATCCGGTCTGGAAGAAAACAAATCTGTAAAATATCTTTAAAATAGATAATGAGTGGGTGTACGCATTCAGGTAAAGGTATTTTACATGTATAAGTTACATATCATTGGTGTTGGTGCAGTTCGGTTAGTCACTCATTCCAAAAGAAAATGGCGCACAGAGACTTCAGAGACATCTTCATGACCAGTCATTGGTGGTTGATTCTCTTCGACCAATGTAGCGGAAAACAATTTGACCTCATTTCATAAAAGCGCACTAGAGATGTAGGGTTTACTTGTAAACCTTTAAGGATAATTAAATATTCAGTATTTTTGTCTTAAATGAGTAATGTTCATAAGTAACAAAAAAGAAAAGGCCAGCCTTCATTATATTATAATATAAAGCAATTGTAGCTGACTAAAAAATCAAGACTTCAACCACCCAACTTCGGAACTTTACCGTCATACATTATTATTTACAATATGCTCTTTTTAATACATTTGCGGAATTAGTTTAGTGTCGAAAAAATTGGAATTGTGAGACGTTTGAGACAGGAAGGAGACTAGTTTTGCTCAGGGCGGCAGACAGATCTGCTGGACCGAGAACGACTCTGGCCTGTTTCAGTCTGGATTCTCACTTTCCTGCATACTCTGATGTCACCGATTTGGACCCAAGCCTATAACTACTGAAACATGTTGCATTGGTAAAGGCTACTCTGTTTTATGCAGGCAGGCAAATTTCTGTTTTAATGCACACAGAAAGTTTATAATAAAACACTGTATATGCTAAATATTTGTCCTTTGACCAGTGAGTGTGTCTCGGCCTTTAGTGCATAGTTCAATAAATTCCACTGGAGGGAAGCTCAAAGTGACAAGAGACGCCTCCCCCCATGGACAGCGTTGTCCTCTGCCACCTAAAAATGTCTAATGGCTCATGTCTGTGTAGAAAAGTACAATTATAGTATCATAAAATAACACAAATTAAAAAGACAAAATACATATTCAGCTAAACAAGCATGATTCAAAAGAACTGTTTTTTAGCTCACCGAGAGAAGCCTTTGCCACACACTGAGCAGATGTAGGGCTTGTGCACGCCGCCGTCATGAGAGCGGACGTGGTAGGTCATACGGTCCTTTCTCTTGAAGCGCTGTTGGCAAATGGGGCACTCGAATGGCTTCTCGTCCGAATGAGACAACTTGTGACGGTTCAGGTGATAGACATCTCGGAAGGCTTTGCCGCACATCTCACAGCCGTGGTTCTTCTTCACGGGCTTTGGTGGTTTCTTCACTACGTTTTGTTGTTGCTGCATGTTTCCCATGGAGGAGGGAGTCATGATGCTACTGCCGGAGGAGACCGAGGAGGTTGCGGGGGAAAGGATACCTGCCGCTGTGGAGATGTACGCCAGGGTGCCGTTGTTCTCGCGTGACATGCTGGAGATCATGGGAACCATCGTGGGGGCCGTGTCTGGGAGTTTCTTTGGCCGTGACACCATCTTGATGCCTGTGTGACTGGACTCGTGGCGCCGCAGGTGGTAGCTATCCCGGAAGGCCTTGTGGCAGATGTTGCACACAAACGGTGTCTTTCCTTTGTGTTCCTTCTTTATGACAGGGACTAGGGGCCGTGCTCCTAAGCCACCCATCACATTGTCGGCTACACCAGAAGAAGGCTTCTGCTCCATTTGGATTGGAAGAACAGGCTTTTGGTCAACTGGTTCAGATCCTGCATTGAGAAGAGGCAGCAGGTTGTTCTGGGCCACCTGGTGCTGATGGTGGAGAGCGTCATTGGCCTGCTGAAAGAACATAAACACACATTTCATAAGCAACTCTATACATGTATTGGGGTTGAATGTAGATCTGAAAATAGACCATTCAATAAATGCAAATGAAAAGAGCACAACAAGTACGAGGCTGCTAATGTCAGCTATACCATGACATGCAGCCCCCAGCATCAAAATGGTTCCACCTAAAGGTCTAAAATTTCATACAGTTGTTGCCAACACCACAGACATCTGCTCTGGTGAGTTTGAACAACATACCATAAAGTATGTCTTCAGGAGAACCTTTTGAAATTGCCTTTTTTTTTTTGAGACAAAAAAACTAACTTTGACTCATGTTTGAGAAGGTGTAGTGCAGACTGTGTCCTTCCTAACAAACTGTAAAATACACAACATCAGACACAAGATGTCCACCCAATAAGCATTTCCATTTGGGTATCATAATTTGAGAAGGAACGGGCGAAATCAGATGATCCTTAAAGGGTTAAAAGAAGAACTCACAGATGATAACCGATCCCATCATGACGCTGCGTGCGGATTTACCATGTGTGACTGCCAACTGCCCAAGCATGCCAGACGAGATGCACTCCTGAGGAGCCTTAATAAGCACTAAAACATTGCATCATATCATATGCTTCAAAACTAGGACAGGGTATTAACAAGAAGCTCACCATACAATAATATAAATAAACCAAGAACTGTTTTCACGGTCCACACATATTTAAAACCGGTGTTGAAAGTTTACTCAAATCATGTTTTGACTTTGTATATTATTACGGTATGCCATTATACTAATAATTTACATTTTCAATACATGCAATATATACATTATATGTAATTTATACACTTTATTATCTTTTCAAGTGTAATCAGCTATTCGAGAAGCCAGGAGGAGAGCACAAGAAACCGAGGTATGGGTCAGAATAAAAACAATGTCCAGCACATGCCCTCCTAATGTCACCCTGTCTATTGTGCACGACACAAATCTGAGCAGTGATGCACTCTGGGCTCAGCAGGGGATCTTTTGTTTGCTCATCTTCATTGATTGAGCTCATCTATTCATTAGACGGAGTCTGGGAGAATGTTGGCTTCTATGCACATTAGTCGTTACTCCCTCACATAACTTTCTCGTTAACCTGGAGATAGCGGTTTAAGGTGTTTGGTAGAGTACAGGATTTGCTGAAATTAGAGTAATTTTATCCCACATTTTAGTCCTTTGGGGGAATTTGTTTTTTGTGGATTTCGAAGGCCAAACATTTAAATACCGGTAGTTTCAGTTGTAGTAAATGCTACCTTTCTTGAGGATGATAGCACGAGACGTCACAATAATTTCCTACTTTGCTTTGATTTGTGTGAGAACCTGTGGGCCGGGCTGGTGTGAGCATGTGTGTGACGTGTCATACAAAAGTATGACTGCCATCTCATAAACACGAGGCTGAACAGTGGGTCTACTCTGGGTGCACTATATAATCAGAATAATCAACTTCATGAACCACAGTCATTTGGTTCATACTTGAAATTGCAACAATTATTCAACAGACAAAAGTGGACAGGACAACAAGTATAAGAGAAGCTGCTTATCAATGGCTGAGATTTTGTCAGAGCCTTCAGATGCAAACAAGCCGTCTGTAGGGTCAAGTTAATAGATTAACCGCATAAGCAAAGGTTTTGTGATTCAGGCAGCTGTAATTACTAAATAAAAAATGAATGTGTTTCAAAAGTATTTTCATCAAACAACTTGTCTATAAAGAGACAAGCACCATCACTTTGTCTTGGTCAAATTGATAAAAATCCAGCCTTAATTTCTCAACTAATTTCTAGCTACAGGCTACACTTTACTATAGACACAGCAACATTCTTATGGCAAAATTAAAATCTATAGTAAAAAAAATAAACACTATCAAAAAAAGTTTAGTTTCATTCTCAAATGGATTTGTTTTCTTCTCATAACAGCAATATCGGTTGAGCTCAGAAATCATCAGCTTTGTACTGAAGATTCTAGAATACATTGCCCTCATCTCCAACTTAAAATAAAAACAACCAGTTCTAATAAAGCCTCAAACTTTGAGCAGGGGATAACAATTCAGAAACCAGGCCCTAATCCAACACATGCCACCTCTTGTTATGTAAATCAGGGCAGTAAGCCTTTTGTAGTTTTGTCAATTAATTGGTAGACGCCGGCGTCCTAGTCTAAACTTGCACTGCAAAAGATGAATTCTTCACTTACAATGTTTGTAGTTCACAAACTCAAGTTAATACATCGCTTCCACTCAAATCCACTGCACGGAGACACAGGCACAAGGTGCTGAGGGTGGATGTAGATGTAAGTCACCCAAGAGAAGCTACGCCCTCTCATGTCACAACATGGAAAAAGGATTGTTTTTGATGCGAACAGCTAATTTGTAAGTAAACCATGAGTTTAATCTAATATATTTGAGAGAATTCTCAAACTTTAAATAAACCAAAAAAATGAAAAAAGGGGTTTAATCTAAATGTGAATTAATTCATGAAAAACAGTGTGAGGTACACAATACATGACTCTGGCTCCTTGCCAGTTGGTGCACAACCACTGTCCATCTGCTGGTTTCATTGAAAACATGTCTTTTTCATCAAATCTTAAATGTTGTGAATGAATGTTGGTTGATTTAATTCATCCTGTAACAAAAATGTAAGACTTGAAAATAACTAATAATAAGGGTGTGAAATGTGATGATCTTTGGTGAAACATCACTTGCATGGGTAGAAGATTAAAAACAATATGTTGGAAGTTTCTCCAAAGAGATCCGTTTATAGTCACATTGAGGAAAATAACTAAATACACGCACATGGGCAGCAGGAGGGGCCTGTTACCAGCTTTAGTAGACTCAAGTTTGTGGAAATCATAGTCTATGGTGAAAAGCCGTTTGTAACCTGAAATAAAAATGTATACATTATAAAGTAGGGCTTTATATTAAATGTAAACATGAGGGTCAAATATATAATGTAGTTGATATTACTAGCAATAGTAAATAGTATGTAAAGTTGTAGCTTAAATATTGAAACAGTACAAAACTTTGGCATGAGCTAAAGCCCCTTTGTGTTCGCAGTGATTCAGTGGGATACATAAATGCCTTGTGATACAACGCAAGGACGCTACGCTGAATAAATCGCCAACACAAAACCAGCCGAAGTCAAGAGGAACATGTCGATCTGTGCAGATTGTAACGGTGCAGAGGCTACAGCCGCACTTTCAATGGACTCACATATTTTCTTTATTGGCTTGGCAAAGTTCACGGAGTAGAAACGCGCTCGTATGAACAAGCAAATTCAGAGTAGGGTTACATTAAATCGAGTGAGTGTTTCCAAAAATATATTGAAAAAAAAACATGTTTTTGTTCTATCGCGCGTCACTCCTCACAGCTGGAAGTCTGGGTTCATTTACCATTGTTTTCACAGGTTAAACACTCTTTGCACGTAAAATAACAACATACCCCGCTGATATAAAGCCCCTGCCGTGTTAGCGGGTGCTTTACACAACAAATTAGTGTCGTACTCGAGCTATAAACTTACTTGGAAAAGAAACGTACTCCAGCTCTGCTCCATTTCCACACTTACTAAATCTGTAGGGAAGCCTCGTACGAGCTGCAGCCTACAACAAAGCAACCAAACATGGCAGCTGGGAACACTTCCGGTAACCTCATGGACTGAACCACAGCGTACACATGGCGGGGGACACATCACACACATTGTTCTAGAAAAATATATATTCCATAGTTCATGTTTTAGTGAACTGCTGTCACAGTGATACTAGTTACGAATGTGTGAAGATGATGGTACAATCAGTTGTTGGGTGTGAGTTGGTTGAGAGCAATATGCTAACATTTTTGTTTAGAACCCTATCGTGTCTTTTTGACTAGGTCCGTAATAGATTTCTTGGAGCGAACTGTTATCGCGTGTGCCTTCGCTATTTCATTGATCTGTATTTTAAGTATCTCAGTTCATGTTACTGTAAATTTACTGAGGTTTCTCAATAGTCTGCAAATACGCAACCAGAATAAAGTAAAAAGAGGGAAAGGTTACCACGCTAAGCTCTAGTAATAACAAGTGCATCACCATACAACGCGCCTCCCCCTTATAGTGAAGAGCATAGAGTAGATCCATGCCATTATCACCCAAATTATAGGCCGCACTTTCTTGTTATATAAGATTTTATGACGATAAGGCCGAAGTAAGCTTGTGCCCAGGTGATCGAATGCATTGGCAAGAAAAGTAGACATGTGTAGAAAAAGTACAGGCCAAGCACAACTCAAAAAAATAAACCAAGATTCAAGTGCAAAAAAGAATATGTATGTATCTGTACCATTGACTGTATATCTGTACTAATGTTGCATCTGAATGTTATTCAGAAAACAAACAGTAGATGTCACTAATGTCCAGTGTGTTCACTTACGCTGTGTTTAAATGCTGGAGGAATCGTCACTTTAATTCATTTAACATTGCAAGAAAATATCAGAAATGTGATAATAATTGTGGTACTACTTTATAGCAACAGTTGGATGTTATTTTAAATACCACAGAATGTCATATATTATGCAAGGCATTTTTTGCCCTTCTATTCCAGGTAGTGTAACTCTGAAAGCGTGAAATTCACGTTTATGTCATGAATGCAACACAAGTTTCCACATTTCTTCACTCCTGCCTGTCCCATGGACGAATGAAGAAAACTTAAAAGATACCGCCCTTTGCTTCCAGATTCAGGTAGGCTATTCGCCGTGCCCTTTTTATTGTTTACATTATTTTATTTTAATATTGCTGTAGTGTGTCATTGGCAGAATCAGTCCCTGAGGGGAGAGGAAATGAGGGCAAAGCAGATTAAAGAGAGCATTACACACAAGCTGTAGTCTGTAGTGCAACAACGACCATGCTTCTTTAGTAATTCATTTAAAAAGTACATGCTGTAAATTTGAATAAAAAATTCTGTTCATTTGTTGCAGTTGCTATTTTGTTTAAGAAACAAGATTTGTTATTACACATTTAATTGTGCTTGAGTGTCCTTTGTATGTGAATTACATTAAATAGCCTATTCTGTTATGAAGGAAACTTGATTTCTATGAAGTGTAAGGTGAATATTGAAATAATTGGCATGACTTATGTTGATGTTATTCTTAGTTCAGAGAAAGAAGGTCCAACATTGCAAACTGATAAACCTTTATTAATCTTGTCACAATCGAAAATCACAATGACATTTACTGGTTCAAAATAAACTATACAATGAATGTTTGCATTTTTTTCTTACAGGTAGGCTGTTGGAGTTGTTAAAGTGAAGATATCACGTAGGCCCATGCAGGAAGAAAGCATGTTGTTTAGTCACTGATTCAGAAGTGAACGTTTTACAACCATGTTTAATCTAATGAAGAAAGACAAAGAAAAAGAATTGGAGAAGAAAGAAAAGAAAGACAGAAAGGACAAGAAAGAGCGTATGTCCCAAGCTGAGCTGAAGAGCCTGGAGGAGATGAGTATACGAAGGGGATTTTTCAACTTAAACCGTGGAAGTTCAAAGAGGGACTCCAGAACCAGGTTGGAAATTTCAGGGCCTATTCCAATTAAAGTTGTGAGCAATACTGAACTTAACCTCACAGACCTTGGAACTGATAGCGACCAAGCACACTACATAGAGAATATAGGTGGGTCTGAAAATGTTCAATTCAGTAATCAAAAACATCTACAGCACTCTGTCAAAGAAAGAGCTGCTAAATTTGAGGAACTAGCAAACTCTGGATCCAAGCAGAAGTCCACAAAGGCTGTCATTCCAGATCTGGTAGAGAAGATCTTTCCAGGAGTGGACCTTCAACTTCCCAATCTCATTCCTCCTCCTGAACCAGAAATAAGGCAATTGGAACTACAGCGGCGGACCACTGGTGATTTTGGTTTTTCTTTACGGCGGTCCACCGTGTTGGAAAGGCAGCCAGATGGAACTGTCTATCGACGCATTGTGCACTTTGCAGAGCCTGGAGCTGGAACCAAGGAGCGAGCACTTGGTTTGGTTCCAGGGGACAGGCTGTTGGAGGTCAATGGCATGAATGTAGAGAACAAGTGCAGGGATGAGATCGTAGAGATGATTCGTCAGTCTGGAGACGTGGTCCACCTCAAGGTCCAGCCGATCATTGAGCTGAGTGAGCTGAACCGCCTTTGGATGAGGAGCACAGAAGTCCTGAACAAAGACAGCTTTGATGTAAGTTGAGTTCAAATTCGACACAGAAATATTACACATACATTATTTGATCTACCCATAAGTGATCCTGATTGCAAAGAATTAAGAAAATATTAAGGATCATTTCCATCTCTGCAGGTATATTCAATTATTGTCTGGTGAAATGGTTCTCGCCTCTCAGCAAGAAAGTCCTGTGTTTCAACATCTGTGTGGCACAGGGCCTTTCTCAGTGTAGCATGTTCACTGCATGTAGGTTTCCTCCTGGTGCTTCGGTTCCCTGAAAATTGCATAGTGTACTTATTGTTAAGGACATTACTTAGTGTAATTGTAGTGTCATATAGATAAGTTAGCACAAACAACAATTTGTGTTATTCTCTAAATAATACTATTGCTATTTATTTCATATTCATTGTATATATACAATATATAGAATACATATTTATTACAGTATATATATTTTAATTTTTGGAGTAAATCCTATTTTCCTTTAGTGTGCGCAGCGACACTGACATTGCTCAGCTGTAGGACAAATTAAGGCTGGCTTACTCCCTGTTTGGGGCCAGGACTCCTCTAAAAACAAGATTCTAAACTTCCAGTGTGACTTATCCTGGTTGAATGAAGGCCACTTTCATAAAATATTGGACACATGGAAATGAGTCAAGACTCACTTCATAATAATTTAAGCCTGAGAATCCAAATATATGAGAATGAACAGAAGTTACTCATTTTTCTTACCTGCCACTTCAAATTTAAATGTATTTACAAGCTACAACAAGCCTTGTAACATAACAAACATAATTATATAAGTAGATGATTATAAAAACAAACTTTTTTTTTTTTACATGACAGTATATTTCATAATTACATTCTTCATGCTTTTCTCCAATTTCACCAATCATGAATCACTTGTAATAAGCTTGGTGTTGCTAGCTTGGTGTTGCTGTTTCAGAGAAGAGAATGTTGTGGTGGGTGTATGATCCCCCTCCACTCCCTTTGCTCCTTTGACACCAAACAAAGGGACGCTGAAGGAGACAACGGCCCAAACACCGTTACAATCCATGACCATATGGTGCTTGCAGACTTGGCTGTCAGCCCATTCATGTCTTTTCATTTGGATTATGAAGTGCAACAAGTAGTAGGGCTGTAAAAAGTATTGGAAATCAGATCAATAATGAAACTAGTAGCGACTAAAGATAAGTATTATATCAAAATATTATATAGTATATAAAAGTTATTCACAGAAACATCATATAATTGGACCTGAGGAGTTGTATATGTTCATCTTTTTAAACATTATAGCTTAATGGCTAGACAAGTGCATTTTACAATTATTTCTGTTGTATTATTGAATTTGTCTTTGACTTTGAAATGTTAGTATTGTGACGAGACATTTAGGGAGTAGCATCAAGACAACAATACCACAAGAAGCAGCTAACTGGCAACAAAAGACACCTCTTCAAGGTCAATTTGAATCGCTGTTGCAAAATTAGTAGAGAATGTTTAAATGACCCAACAAGAGACAACTTCGTCCTACTTTCCACCAATCAAAATGTTCATAATGTGACAGGCGATAAAAAAGAGAAGAAAGTGTGCTTGTGAGACTGACCTAGATCCAACAGCACTATTAATAGCTGTTTTTTGAAAAGATGTGGATTGAAGATATCAGAATCTTCCGTATGTTTATGAGGACTCCAGGATCTGATTTTTTCGTTGGTGTGACATTATTTTTTATTTCTATACTGTAGTGTAGTTACAAAAGCAATTTCAAATAATCACATATTAGTTAACAATTAATGCTGCAGATTTTCTGAATCAAGCACTCCAGCAAATTGTTGTAGTTTGGTGGGCTAGATCAAGTGGTTGAAATCTATAATATCTGAAAAAATCTGCTTTTTCAGGGCCCTTTCTACGGCAGTTTTTTGTATTGTAGCATTAACTTTAATGATCAGTGAACTAGTCTGACCCCATGAACTCAAGCTAATAAATCCAACCTGCATCATTACGTATGTTCTTCAACCCTATGCATTGTGACAGTAACAATGAAGTCTATTCTCATCCCATTGTCGTATGAGACAAAACGTCTACCATGTTTTGATTTAATTTGAAACAAAATGAAATGATTCATAAAAAAAATGAATCAGTCTGGTTCAGTCATTTCTATAAGATTATATGTATACGTTGAGTTTTTGCATGAGGTCAGTAGTAGTAGCATTGGTGTTTATGTCATATAAATCTCTTAATCTTTCATCTGCAACTGCACAATGCTGTGGCCTAGTAACTGACTCAGGAGATTAGCAAGCACCAGCTATGTTTGGCTGGCGTCATGCTGTGCCAATGTAGGACTCAACTGAAGCCTTCTTTTTTAACATTTAAGCTGTATGAAGGCAACAGGATTTCACCATTATTTCCCGTGTGTATATTTGTTAGTTCGTCAAACTGTAGGCTATGAAATACAAGCATTTGTACATCATGGTCAATATATTGTTTTGTAGCCTGATTCAAAAACACAAGGCAGCACATACAGCACCCCTTTGTGGGCTCAACGTGTATGTGCACCCTTGTCTTAAAACAAAATGCATAACACTTGAAAAACTTGAAAATTTAAAAAGTTCAATGTTGTTGTAGCATTTTCTGAAACTGAAAAAAAAAGAAAATATTTCACCATATTTTTTGTTTAACTTTTTAACAAAATTGTAACTGTTTGTTGATATGTTTAATGTGTAACAGGCCAAATATTAAAATAATGTATATTAATATATTAAAAAAAATAGTCAATTTCAGAGAGTTAAATTGTTGAGTTTTTTTGTTTGGGGTATTTTTTTGGCACTCTCTGAAATGTATAAGAGAACAAACAACTAGCTTTTCACAATGTTCAAATTTTTCACCTACATAGTTTATTGATATTTATGTATTTGTCAATATTCCCTCTTGTACATGATGTATGGCTGGTTAGAGTGACTGGTGGCCTTACATTCATGATTGTATTACTCTGTAACTAGATTGTTTTTTAGCTTTGCTCCATCTCAAGGTTATAAGTCAAGTTTCATCCCATCTGAAGTTGTATGAGATGTTTTTCCTGGATGAGTGTTCTGTCATCAGAGGAAAACACTTCGCAGAGGGGAGAGTCCCAGCGATAATTGACATAGTTGCCCAAACCCTATTTATAGCTCTTGTGTATTTCAGCTGCTGTCCTTCTTCTATCACATTACACCTCTCCACTGCCCAGTCCTCAGTTTTGACATGCGCTCCAGGACCCCGCCCAGAGGTTGACCCCACACACTAGCAGGCTGTTCCCGCTGTACATTTTGTAGAATCAAGGGTCCAAGTGGAGACTGGGAGCTTCACCGGGCTGAGAGGAGGTAATAGGTGCAGGTCTCTGGTGGACTGCTCTGCGTTTGCGTGAGTGTGGTGCAGTTTGGAGTCTGCATGCTCTGCTAGGCTGTTCCACTTGGGCTCTGAAGTCACTCCGAATGGCCGCCTTTGCTCAAACTATTTATAGAGCTTGACTGATGAAGGAGAGGCCAGACTGAGTGGATCTTGTTGATGCTTTTGTAGGTTTCAGATGCTAGTGTTGTCGTAAATGTGCTATAGAGTTATCATGTTGCATTGATGTTTTAACCTTTTTGTTTATGTATCAGGATATGAAAGACTGAGAGCAATTGCTTTAATTGGGCCTGTCATCTATTATCCATTATTTTATCTTACAAAATGGCATGGAATGGAAAGATTATATATTTTACTGAATACTTCATTATGTATAAGAGATACTAAAATAAAGTATGATTTTTTAATGAACAAAATCATCTTTCTAGCAACAATTATTCCAATTTCCATACTTAATTGCTTACTGATTCTTGTGTGTGCGTTCATTGGTCTGCATGTAACCTGGGCTGTATAACCTGATATGAAGGCTTCATTATTCACCATGGCTTCAAACTTAAAGGTATAAAGGAGGATTTTCCCATATTTTAGGAAAGAACCGCCCTTTCTACTTTTTGAACAAAACTCTCTGCTCTTATTGGACAAGGACGTATAAACAGAATGATTGACATTTGGGAGGACCAATAGTGTTGATGATCCACCCGGAAGTAAAAAATCCTCTTGGATACCTTTAAGTTCATTCTCATCTTGTCTTCTGTCACTGTTCTTCCGCCGCTGTATGCTTCGCCCCACACAGCTTGTTCCATGACATTGGACTGCTACCATGGTGTACAAATCACGCTTTTCATTCTGGGAGCAAAAAACAAGTTTTGTGTTTTCTGTAATGTTGGCCCTCTTTAGCGCATGATGTTTATGTAACAATGTATTTCATGTAAATTTTCTTTTTTTTCTGTCTGTTTGATTGGTATGTTGCTTCTTTTGTATAGGTCAACATTGAACACCAGTCAGATGTAAGTTCTACATACATACAGATTTTGTGAGCCCAATTATTCATATTTTTTAAGAACATAATCTTGTGGTATTTTCTGTGTCGGAATATTCATTAGGATTTTCTCAGAGATTCAGTGGGTAATTGTTAGGCTTGTAAAACAAGATACAAGAATTCATTTGACATTTGCAGTCACATTTGTAATTCTTAGGTCACATAAGAGCTTTCTCCTCATAGATGTCTTCACTTTTAGTAAAATAATCACCAAATTATAAGAAATTTGTATTCTGTTAGTGCTGCTGTGTTTAGTGTTACCGACCAATTTGCTTCCAGGCACAATTGTTACTGCTAACCTCCTGCTCTGTGTGTATTCAGTCTGATGTGGATAATAGTCAGCCTGAGGCAGTCTCCAAGCCGGTGCTAGAGGCAGAAAAACCTCCACAGTCGGCATCGCCTCCTGACCAGAGCAACGGCAACACTGCCATGGGCGGTCCGGATACTCCAGGGGAGGAGAAGGACAAGAAGGTGATCAGGGTGGTGAGGAGAGTGGTGAGGCGTGTGGTTCCCTCAGCACCAGAAGAGCCAAAACAAGAAGAGGTTGCAGATGGTGCCAAGTCAGCTGCCACTGCTGACAAAGATGATATCTCCATGGGGCTGACCAGTTTAATGGGCAGGGGGCGAACCAAGGAGCACCGGATTCGTACTCGCACCTTGGATGCTAAGCAGGAAGAACAAAAGGAAGAGGAGACCACTTCCACAACAACATCAACATCAGCAAAGCCCAATCCACTCACTCCTACAACTGGGTTTATTCCCAATCCAAAACCTGACCCGTTAGCTCCTCCACCCGGGTTTATACCTGCTCCTAAGCCTAAAGCAGACCCTCTCGCCCCACCTGTAGGATTCATTCCTACTCCCAAACCAGACCCTCTGGCTCCTCCGACTGGTTTTGTCCCGCCTCCTAAACTGGACCCTCTGGCTCCTCCAGCGGGCTTCATCCCTGCTCATAAACCAGTTTCTAAACAGAATCAGTTACCACGGATCGCAGGTTTTCTCCCGGCTCCTAAGCCTGACCCTTTAAGCCCTCCTGCAGGGTTCATACCACGGCCAAAGTCTCAAGCCACTATGGTGAAGAGGCCAGAGGTATTGACTTTGTCTGCATGTCTGCTTCCTAACCACCAGGTGGTGCTTGCTGCGTTCAAATCTCACATCAGTATCTGGTTTAATTCAATATTATGTTTTTGAATTGCACGTATATAGGTGTGAGGGGAGAATGAGTGCTTGTTGTATCTTGCAATCATATGACTCTTGCTGCAATGGATCCACGTACACCGATTATATAGTTCAGGAAATGAGCTGATTACTGATGACCGTCAAGTCACATTAGCACCATTCCAATACTAGGTCATCACAGTAAATGAGAATTTCTCCGCTGACCTACCTGGTAGAAATCATCATAGATACAAGTTAGGAATATAAAAGTGGAGGTGTATTATTAAACTGGGCTAGAAAATGAAATCCAGTTCAAGTTTCAGGGTGAACTTTCTATCTTCTATGCAGGGGTTTTGAGAATATTAGATCTAGTCTAAAAAAAACAGGAAGCCTAAAGTGACTATTTTTGTACATGAGTAAGTACAGCGCATGAAAACTGTAATTGTATATGAATATGAGTGCTGCATGAGTGCAACCAACACCAAAATCACAGATTTGTTGTGAATGTCAACCTATGATAACATCATAATTCATTATTTCATGCTAATTCATTTTTGGCCTTTACTTTTGTGTTTGTCACAAAAAAGGTAAAAGAGGCTTCATCCAATGATCCATTATCCCAGACTCAGAATGAACAATCCTCTCCGAAGGTACATCTAACATTTCTCCTTTCGTGCATTTTTGTGTGTTTGCCTTTGGCTTCTCACCTTTATTTAAAATAATTTTTCATGTGTATATATGTGGCTACACATTTGTAGGTTCCAGAGCTGATTCCCACAGAGGAAGACCACAAGCGTGTAATGAGGATCTTTGCTGCCAATAACAACAATGTAACTTCTCTCTTACATAATGTGTGTGATCTGTCATGCATCACCAGTGACAATCTGCTCCCAAATTTGCCTCAAGACATTCCAATTTCTCAATGAGCTCCAATCACAAGAGAACCCCAAATTGTTTGTTTGTCAACAAAATGAATGCCTAATTATTGGTTTGCAGTATCTGTACTTGGGGCTGATCCTGGTTTCTGAAAAGCATGTTTTATTCTTTTCACTAAAACATTGCACCTAATTGCCCTGTGGCTTGTTGTCGTCATGTTACTACTTTATATTATTTTCATGTTTTGTGTGTCCAGTTGAGTTGCTGCCGAGTTGCTGCTGTGTTGTTAGCCTTTAGGCAGCCTTTTCTTCTTGGTCTTATTATTTGTTCTCTGTGCTCTGATCTTCCTGTCCCAAACTCTGTCCCTGTGCGCCTGGCCTCTGTGTGGGTCACTGGATCCCGACTTGCCGCTGGCCTCTTTGTTGTTTGCATGGCTAGCGTGCCAGGGGCTGCAGATCCTCTCAGGTACGACCTGGGCTGCCTGTGGACTTGACTCCCTTCATTTCTCTGTCTTGAACTTTAAAGCATGTTTTTCTCTTCACTGACCTCAGCTTGTGCTTCTTTTACCTGAGCCCCGTCACTTTCCTTGATCTTCTCTTTGATTTACAATAGGGAAGTTTATTTGTGAAGCACAGTTCATACGCAAGGCAACTCAAAGTGTTTCCCCATTAATAACAGTGCATTAGAACTAGTGTGGATGCAATCTTTCTAAACATAACCTAACTTTAACCCGGATTTTGAAATTGTCGGAGCAGAAGCCTGTCTCACATTTTCAGAGAGATTTTAGAGGGATGAATCTGAAATGTGGCCTACCCATGTTTAGTTCTGACTGACTACTTCTGACAGAGTCATTGTTGGTTCAAATGGCACTAACATGTCACAGACATGTCACATACTTTTGTAAAATGTACAATGACACAAGCAGAGCTGGTTTCTTCTTCTCTGAGCCACAGGATGCCAGTACATGCGAACTGGACTAATGTGGTCCTACTTCCTGGTTCCAGTCAGGACTTGAGGATTTTTAATATACCGCAGCTGTTTTACAGCTGGTTGGGAGAGCCATTGTATCTGATTTGATGTGGCTGTTAAAAGTCCAGTCTCTCTCCCATCCTTTAAATTAGGTTTTTAGGGAGAGAGTTTTGTCTCAGTTCAGCCGGAGAAAGTTGTTTTGCATTCACTCGGTGATCTGTTGGATGCAGGAGTGAAAAATCTAGTGGGAAATACATCCAGGCTGCATGTGGAGGGACGCAGATTTGGATAGTTTTAGCCTCAATTCTGAAGAATCTACTCTACAAATATGAATATATATATATATGTTTTATTTATATCATACAGTGGTTGTTGTTGCTAATACATAGCTATACTGTGCAGTTAATACAGATTTAAAGTCAGACATTTCTATACTATAATTATGCTAATATTTATTTGTAACATACGTTTTAATAAAAGGCCTGTTTTGTCTGTGTATTTTGAAATAACCTTTGAATTATGCATTAGTGCATGCGGTATGATAACAATACATACGATCTTATGCCTGATCTTTTACTTGCTTGAATGCTTTGCGGTTTCATATCAAAAAACAAACTTCATCCCTGATTAGTATTCCTTCTGATTTTTCCCAGTCCAAACCAGTTCAGGACCCCGTGGCCATTCTTCAGGCAGCTCACTCAGCAGCAAAGGTTTGGTCCTTGTGGCTGCATGTAGTTGTAGTCAATCCTTGAGTGACTTTTGTCTTCATAGTTGTTTTGCCATTATGATTCAGTACGTTAAAAGAGCATGTGTACAAGTTGGAGATGCCCCTAACCTTGTTGAATTGATTATGATTTTAATCATTTTTGGCAGCTTAATAAACCAGTGAAAGTCCATTATGGAGTAGCTGATTTGATAATGTTCCTCTTCCCATCCACTATCTTATTACAATTAGAATGATAGATGATAACTGATAGAACTGCATCTGTTGTTTTGCCTTTTTGAGCAGAGCAAGACAGAGGATCAGATCACAGCTGAGAAGGCTTGGTACAACACTGAAAGAGTATGGCTGGTCCACAAGGATGGGTTTTCAATGGGTAAGCTATTTTGTTTTTGTGCTAAAATACAAGGCTATACGTTGATGTACGAGCTCTAATTAACAAAACCATGCATGTTTTTAATCTCAAAAAGCTTGTACTGATTTAATGAAGCCCAGACAGTAATAAAAGAGCTACGGCTACGTGGCATTAGCAGATATGCAAGATGTGATGAAGCTTTGGCACTCGGGTCAAGATCACATCATGATAAATTATCTCTGGCCTTTTTGCGGTAATTCAGCGACTCTCCTGAAGACAAAAGCAGGCAGTCTGCCAGAAGGGAAGGTGAAAATTCGCCTGGAGAGTGATGGATCTTTATTGGATGTGGACGAAGATGATGTAGAGAAGGTATTTAATCATCAAATCAACCTGCGAACCTCATCAATTACAGATGACACCTGCTCAAGTCTGTAACCCCTGTGACTTTGAACCACAGGCAAACCCTCCGCTGTTCGACCGCGTGGAGGACCTGGCCTCTCTGCAGTATCTCAATGAGTCAAGCGTGATGCATTCTCTCCGCCAACGCCACGGGGCCAACTTGGTGCACACCCACGCCGGACCCAGCATGGTGGTCATTAACCCCATTAGTGCTCCGTCCATGTACTCGGAGAAGGTAAGCCGCACTCAATGTACATAATGGTACGTTTTCTAAGCAATGACATGACATAAGTGTGTGCTTCAGATCTAATAGGAATGACAGCATGACATTCACTGTGATCATGTCATTGTCCACTGCTTAATATCGGTGGTCGTGAAGCATTAGTAATCAACAATTGGAACGCTCTGTCCTCGAATACTCAAACTGCTCCTTCTGACCTATTTTTATACTCTGGCTTTTAAAACTGCATTAGTTGTATGGTCTTTTTATTTTATTTTATTGTACTGTTTATATGTATACATACAGTATATGCACATCTGTGTTTGTGTGTGTGTATATGTGTATATCTACTGTATATATATGGTTTTATCTTATTTCTTTGTAATGATTTTACTGTTACTATGGGTTTGTTTTAATTCTACTTCTATTGTGCAGCACTTTGGAAACTGTGTTTATTTAAATAAAGTGGATTGGACTCAACAATTATAGACCTCTATGAGACACACTGTGAAGCATCCAGGATTCAGAAGCGGCTTGTACTTCAATGTAATGGAGAGGGCCATGGTTTGGTAAAAACATTTTGTTGCCATGAGAGCTTTCAAATGAATCTCTATCACAACACACTGTTATTACTCCTTGACAAGTCCAAAACATTCACTCAATAAATGTATGCAGCTCTCTGTCAAATCCAGGGGTGTCAACCTGCGGCCTGCGAGACCCTTTCAGTCATTACTAATTTTCAAGTATTAGTAAGTATAGGTGAAGGGCACTGTTCCATAGCATTTTTTTCGGCCAACTAATGGAAAATACCTGGTGTGATGCCGCTTTTATATGATTACTTTTGTATCCATTCTATAAATCTATGTTCTAAAAGTGACTCATGATATTCACTTAGAAGCCAGAAGTGAACAGACAATGTGACAAAACTGCGGTAAACTCTTAGATAGTGGTGAAAAAGGCTTTTCAAGTCATAGAAAGGAATAATTAGGATTCCAAAATTGTTGAGAAAGTGAAGATTGGACTAAATGGTTAAAGGTTGATTACATTGTATTTTGATGATTTTGAAGTGCTGTCATGATAAAACTCAATGTTTACAGTATATTTTTTCCAAGACACACAAGACTACTTTATTTGTATTTCCACTATTCAAAATTCACATTATACTACTTTACTTGTACTTCCAATTTTAGAACACAATTACTTAAGGCTGAGGCCCCCTTTGTATTTTTGCTCCATAAATATTACATATTGTTTGTCCCAACATAAAGAGTCCTGTGAAAGTAAAACATTGTGAACAAATCAGCCCACAACATGCTGTCTTTATCTTAGACACTTTAGGATGAAAGCTAATCGACTGTTTTACTTTTCTGACTGCCTGTGGAAACTAGTGTTCTCACTACAGTGACTGTGAAGAAAAATACAATGTTTTATCACTGTCTCCCTGTGACATTTATGTATCACAGTTAGTAATACAACTCCCCCATCATAGATCATTATTGCTTATCTGAATATATATTTCCACCTCTGCTGCTGTGACCTAAAGTGCTGTTGCATTTTATCACTATTGTTAGCAACTTTTAGAATTATGTATTTTTTGTTTGAATGGATGGGTTTCTGCTGCTTCTGGACACCTGAATTTCCTACTGGGGATCAATAAAGTATCTACTATATCTATCTATCTATCTTGTGTGTTTTCTTTACAGGTGATGCAAATGTTCAAAGGCTGCCGGAGAGAGGATGCAGCCCCTCATATCTACAGCATGGCCCAGACCGCCTACCGAAACCTCCTCACGACTCGCCAAGACCAGTCCATTGTCTTACTGGGAAAGAGTGGCAGCGGCAAGACCACCAGCTGCCAGCACATTATCCAGTACCTCTTTACAATTGCTGGTTGTACCAATAAAGGCTTCTCCTGTATGTCGCAATGAATAATGCTCACTAAATTGTGTCCCCTTGCTCGTCTCTCATAACTAGTATTTTTTTCTTTTCTGTAGCAGAGAAATGGCAGGCGGTGTACACAGTTTTGGAGGCCTTTGGAAATGCGTCCACTTGTTTGAATGGGAATGCGAGTCGATTTTCGCATATTATTTCATTGGATTTCGACCAGTCTGGACAGGTTACGTCTGCATCTATACAGGTAATAATTGTTTTAAGGAATACAATTTTGATGTGATTTTGAATGTAACTAATTATGAAGTGCTTCTTCAGACCATGCTACTGGAGAAAGCAAGAGTGACGAAAAGACCAGAAGGAGAGTCGACTTTCAATGTGTTTTATTACCTAATGGCTGGACTGGATAGTTCTCAAAGGTCTGTAAATGCTTATGTTGAATCTGTGTATACTGTTATGTAAAGCTGGGGTAATTATCTTTCAAACCAAAAAAAAGCTCTCAAAGCAGTTTTGTTCTATCACTAATATTCATATGCATGTATTTTTGGTCTCTGTAACATATTTAGATGAGCTTTCCCTGACTGAAAAGTGAAATATAGAGGACCACCCTCACTCAGCCAATCAGCTCTCAGCCCAAAGTGTCAAATAGTAACTGACAGGCTCTTTCTTACTGGTATACAACAGAAGAAAAACAGTATTTTGTGAAATAGCTGGTGGAAAAGTTGACTAAATTATACTTTCTCTTTGTGTTGAGCCAAACTAAATGTATTATTTATGAAACAAAAAACCCCAGCTTTAATCTTTGTCTCATGAGCCAAACTTCATGCTGGTTTTTGGATGTTTATTGTATTATGATATTTTTATGATGATGATATTTTGTGATGATGATATATTCACCCTAGAACGGAGTTACATTTGAATCATTTTTCCGAGAACAATGGTTTTGGAATGATGCCTCAAACAAAGGTAAGCTTTCTGGTGAATATTATATGTTTTGCTTTGGTTCATGTTGGTGTTTTTTTAAAATATGTGTTCTCTGGCAGGCGGACGACAAGCAGCGTGCAACTCAGCAATTCTCCAAGCTTCAAGCGGCCATGAAGGTTTTAGGCATAACTCCAGACGAGCAGAGGGCCTTCTGGCTTGTTCTTGGTGCCATCTACCACCTTGGATCAGCTGGAGCAACCAAAGGCAAGTATTATGATTAGACATAGGCGGAAAAAATGTCAAATGTCATCACTCGTGGAATGGTGCTGGTATTTTTGTGTGTGTTTTTAATGCTTCAATCATTATTGTTGGTAAGTTGAGGTGAGTGATGCAAGGCAGCTGTAATCCACATGAACTGAATAATGCAACTGCACATTTTAACAATGTCCTCAGGCTTGCAGTCTTGTAAAGTCTTCCACACAAGAGTTACATGCATGGTTGTATGGTATAAGCGTACCTATTTTGTGTTCTGAACATGAAGAAAAGATAATAGTAATACAGTGGTAATTTTATGCAATTGTAATATGTCTAGTTATTGCTGTATAAATGCACAACTAAAGCAATTAATTTGTGAGGAAATATATCTATTTAAATGTTATTTTACATTTAATTAGATATATTAAATTCAATAACTTCTAAAACCATCAGGACGTTTAGAGCCCTTTGCAGTCTTTCTTTTCCAATGATCCAAAATTTGCACACCATTTTTTTAAAATATCGTCTGAATATCCTGCCTGCCTATTCTTTGTATCGCTGTGGTCAATCATCTGGTCAAAGTTGTGGAATGAATTTTTTAAAAATCCAAGTTGTTTTTGTAAAGACTGAAACAGTGTTCTTTATCCTAAGACTTCTGGTGTCCTTGTGTTTATCACATGACACCTGCTGAAAGTAAACACTGTGCAGCTACCACCAGACAAGTGCACATTTAGTTTAGCCCTGATATTATTATAGATCCATGGTTTAGCCCTAATCTTCTCTGAGAAAAGATTTGGTATTAAGATGCAGCTTAATGGTGGAACACTAGAGGGCAGCAGCTATCTCCCACGCAACGAACCCCAGGCTTCTTTTTGTTTTTGACCTCAAAGGTTAAGTCTGTCCAAAACATTTACTGTTTTAGAATACAATTCAGTTATAAGTGCATTCATTAATGCACTTCAATTCATGCTCAATTTACCTGTGTGCACATATTAGATTATAATTCTATTGTATTTTCCATTGCATTTTCCCAACTGCCAAAGCAAATAGGAATGAGCAACGTTTAAAAACATGCACTATAATGCATTTATTATAGTGCTTTATTTTATTTTAAGACAAAGGATGAATCTTATTTGTTAATATGTGATCCCACAATTACAATTCATGAATTTAAAGGTGGGGTACCTTACTTTCAAATAGCAAAAAATTGAACAATGTAACACAAATATATATAGATATATATTTGTGTTGTCTGTCACATTTTAAGATTTTTCAAACAGAAAATCGAATAAGTGATGCCCAGACTTACTCAGCCAATCAGCACTCAGTCCAAAGAGTCAAACAATGACTCGCAAAGGCTTAGTTGTTAGAAAGTTGACGCCATTGCTGTATGGATATGTTCTGTATATCGTGTCTTGGACACAGATTTGAGGCTACATTACAGGAGAATGCTTTTAGTGCCTGTTCCTTCCAGCTGCGTGAGTGTCAGCTTGACCACAGACATAATCCTAGCCTGCCAGACAGTGGATGTCAGACAGCTACCAGGCTAGCCTTGTGCCTGGGGTGCTTGGCAGAACGGCTAATGGAGGTTTTCATGCATGTGTCTCAGCTGGCAGGAAACAATTTGCACGTCATGAGTGGGCCCAGAAGGCGGCCTACCTGCTGGGCTGCACCCTGGAGGAACTCTCCTCTTCCATCTTCAAGCACCAGGCCAAGGGCACCCTGCCCAGATCCAGCACCGCACGCCAGGTCCCAGAAGAGAACGGAGGTGGGGAAGCAGGTAGAGCACAAACACACTGTCGCAGACACACAAAATACCCCATACAACAAATCTTATGTACAGTATATTATATTATAAAGAATACCACAGCCTTAAGATGTCTATTGACAGATAGACATTTTGTATTTTTGATACACTCTTTCTCTATTGGCCTTGTACCATAACTTTCTCACTTTGAAATGTCACAGGTATTTTGGCAGCTACTCTGAAGACTTTGAAGGACATTAAGAACACAATTCAAACTTTCAATCTGAAAAGCTCTTACCTAAAACTGTGATTTCCATTGAATTTCTTCCTAATACACTCTAATGTTACTCTTAGATAGTGACACATGGGCCCTTACTTTGTATAATTTCGCACATGTGGACTCAGAGATGATGTCAGTCCAACAATGACTCCACTTTGCAGTCAATTTCCAAGCTTTGGATGTTTTAAGAAATGTGTTTGAATACAATAACATTCACATTTTAAAAGCTTTCATTTTAGCTTTGCTTTTGCAACTTTGTAATCTTTCCAGATTTATATAAAGTTGAGCATTATTCTTATGAACGTCCTTTTTTCTTTGGCTTTTTCTTATCAGGGTCTAAAGCTACTGCTATGGAGTGTTTGGAGGCCATGGCATCAGGGCTCTACTCTGAGCTGTTTTCGATCCTCATTTCAATGATAAACCGGTAAGTGCAGCTCTCAGTTCTACTTGTATATTTAGCTACTAGAATTGTATTATGCATATGGAAACAGTTTATACTTTTATCTGTGAAAATGAACATGTGAATGTGTTCATTGTGCTACAGAGCTTTAAAGTCCAACCAACACTCGCTGTGCTCCTTGCTCATTGTGGACACTCCGGGCCTGCAGAACCCTCGCCTGGCCAAGCGAGAGTGTGGAGCCACTTTTGAAGATTTGTGCCACAACTACACCCAGGAACGACTGCAAACATTGTTCTATCAGCGAACCTTTGTGCAAGAACTGGAGAGATACAAGGAGGCAAGTGACCTATCAGATCTTGAGGATAATCTTGAGGATGATGTTGCACACAATATGTAAAGTATCCTAGTTTTTATTGACACACACTTCTTTTGTTGCCTGCTTGCTTTCAAAAATATCAGCTTCTTTAGTGGATGAGATTGGACATCAGACACACAGGCCCTCCCACCTGCCACACACTGTGACAAGGCAAAGTGCTTCATGTGTTGGTCTTCCTCATTAGTCATGCCAGCCTTCACCTCTTCTGCTGAGATCAAAGAGAAATCGTTCTCAGGCGCCTTTGGGAGACACGCCCAGCTGCACAGCTCTAGAGCTGTTCCCCTGATAAACGAACTATTCTTCTCTGTCCTTCCGTAAAATCTTTCTATACGCACCAAACGCTGTGTCGTCGTCCTTGGGAATTTACAATATTTGGAGGAAAATATGAACTTTATCCCCTCATCAATACTGTTCTTTGAATACATTTTTCTCTTAAAAACTATCACAAAATCAATAGTTAACAAGAGGTCTTGATCATATTACTTTTATTTTTTTGAATTTGAGAACTAAGGATTTCCCTCCTACATTTTCCTCCCACAGCCATTTGAGAAACGCAGGTACTGAACTGAAGCAAAATAAAGCACTGCATAAATATGGCAGAGGGTAATTTTCTCTTGTCAGTTAAAATATCTTTTGTAACTGACAAGAGAAATACAAGGAAATGTGAATCCGTCGTTGGAAACTGGGTCAAACTAATTTGTAACTGTGCACAATATCAACAATGGAAGTGACAGACAGGTTAAACTGTGATGCACCAAACAGGCATATATTTTTGAATTTTCATTGCTTCAGCTGTGTGGAAAGAATAACAGTATTTTTTTGAGGCTTTCACGCCGCATCGACGCGTAGAGAAATCATTTAAGCTGTTTCACATGCACCGTCTACTTGAACACTGGCATCTGTCATGGCTGTGCTATTAGCATCACCTACGTTTTCCCACATTTCCATTTCATTTTCCATTTTTGTCACTGTAATCTTCTGCTCGGACATTTTGATCGGCTGAAAGTAATTTAGTACATTCAATTCCACTTCACCCCTGAAATGTTATTGTCTGCTACAGTAATGAAATGTCCACTTTTCCATAGAGACAGCCACCTTAACGAATGTCATATATTTTCTGATTATAAAAGGATTGCTTTGCCCTATGGGTTGTTTCAATTTACATCTACAGCGGAGAATGCATGTATTATTTCTTTTCAGGCAGATGCAAAAACAGCATTTTTTGCTGACATGTGGAATTTAAAATGACCACAAAACAGGTTTTATCTGTCATTATAATAATAATAATAATAATAATAATGCATAATTTCAACCATTGTTACTGTCCCAACACAGAGTTTTGTTAAAGTAAAATGTTGTGAACAAATCAGTCCACATCATGCCATCTTTATCTCATTAGTAAACATTTCACATATTGCACACATATAATAATATTCCATTATATGACGTAATGACGAATGTGAAAAGTAGTGATAGAACTGAACTGTTTTGAGAGAGAGGAACTACAGACAAATTCTACAAAATTATTAATACATTATATACCACAATGATCTAAAATGTTATTGTTCCCTCATTCCTATTGAAGTGCACAGATACACACATGCTGACAAAGGCACTTAGTCCAGTTCGTTATGGACTATTAAGAGCACTTGTTTATAAACCGGACAAGTAACATTTAAAAAAACAGTATTTTATTTTCCACATATAGGCCGCACTTGAACATAAGGTTTTATGGTTGTAATGGAACACTTACCACAATTAGTTCATTGATGACTGTTTTAACTGGACACAACATGAGTATAATGACAAGGTTTTTAACGCACTGCTAACTCGTGATAATCAAAGCACTCTGGTAAATCCCATCTATTTTGGCAATAAACGTGCGTCCAACCACTCCTAAAACTTAATGGAGTCAAAATAACGAGTTCATAAACTCCACTCTGACAATAGCCCTCATCACATATGAACAAGTCCTGTGTATTTCCTGGCTCCTCCTCGTGTTGGCTCTTTACTGTTCACATAAACGCACCGGGAAGCAGGAATGAGTGCTACGTCATTAGCGCTGGAGATAGAGCTGTGTCCAAAATCCGTTCCTTCACCCCAGGGGGCGCCCTAACAAAACAAAAATACATGCACCTCTAGGCTGTGTTCACATAACTTGACATAAGAAAGTAGCTCAAATGGGTAGAACTTTAGTTAAGAACATTTTATTATTTCATACGCATTGTTATGATAAAATGACAATTCTGAAATGACAAATCCCTTTCTGCAGCTTCTTTTCTTCATACGCATCTTTCTTTCATCTATACTTGTTTTTCACACATAAGAAGTGTATGCATGGAGTGACAGTTTTTATGATATTGAAGGAACAGTATGCCCCTCCTGTCTGCACTCCAGTGTGTTACTATTGTCTCGCTGACCTGTCTGTTTCCTGCAGGAGAACATCGAGCTGGCCTTAGATGACACAGAACTCAGCACCTCCTTGTCTGTGGCAGTAGTGGATCAAGCCTCGAGCCAAGCGTTGGTGAGATCATGATTTTGAAATGTCTCTCTTCCTGTAATATTTGGTAGTAGTAGTGTGACATACCACCTTTAAAATAACTAAGGAAGCCATTATTTTGCTGTAGATTATGACTTTTTTTCAGCATGTTAAATATTGAAAGACTGAAGAAGAAAGGTTGGAGAATTGACTCAAAGAAAAAAAATCAATGTTTGGCCTTTGCCGCCTCTGATCTGTGCCATGGAAACAGAAATGGTTGGGTCTGAAGAGTCATGGAGCAGCTTGTTAGAGTTACAGTGGTTTTGAGAGCCCTCCATTTGAAGCCAATTATAAAGTGTTTTTTTGTGTGTCAAGGCACAAAAAGTACAGTGTATTGTAAAAATATGAAGTTGTCTATGTTAGAATTTTAAATGATGGATCTGTCTGTTATAGACGTTTTGTGCGATTGAAGTCTGTCAAAACTGATCTGGGAATAAATAGAATTTCTTTTAGAAAATATACATTTATGGATATAATTTTAAGATGAATTTACATTGCTTAAACATCTGTATTCTGCATACATATTAGGGCATGTGTTGATAGATATTCAGATACTTTAATGTCCTGTACACCAAAGACAATGCACTTTGAAGAAATTGCATTCTGACTCTTAATAAAAGTGTCCATATTTGCTTTACCTGACATTTGATAAAATACTAATAATTAAAAATTGTTTAAAAATCCTAAGAATAATGTACAATGAATGTATAATAAATCCTTGCAGCTACCCAAACAAATAAGATCCTGATCAAACTATGTTCGTTTTTTACTTTGAGATACATTTTCTTCCTGTTGTAGCTTGGATGTTTGTTATCACACGCAGCCCTAATACTCAATTCATTGCAGGCCTCCGAGTTGTCATATGTCTCCTCTAAACCGATATGCGGCCGTCAGTGTAGTGTGTGCTGCCGATAAGGATGTCTCCGGTGTCATGGGCTGAAAGATACCGGAACATTATGTGGTTCTGTGAGTCTGGCTCTACTCCCCAGGTGGATGGAAACACAAATACTTTCCCTGGGAGAGCGCTGAAGTCCTTTACAAAACAATAATCCCATTGCCAAACACCCCTGATATCTGCCGGAGTTTGTCATTCAAAATATTGCCTAACGCGTCGCAAGATTTCAGTTGAATTTGATATCGCAAACAGACCCAGAGGTAATGGAAATCATGGTACTGTGCGGTCAAAAGGAAAATTTAAGGTCACAGTAACTTTATTTATTTCTACTTGCAAACATTTTCATAAATGTACAAAAATGTCACCAATTCTGAAAGGTTATGACTCTGGAAACACAGAGCGAGTAGTGGTAGTTGTAGGTTCGATTCGCTTGCATAGTCTTCTGCATGTTTTTTGCTGGGCGGGTTTCCTCCGGGCACTCCGGTTGCCCAGTGGTGTTGAAGAATGGATCAAATAAAGAGGGCATATTCCTGATTTGGGGGATCTTTGAAACAAAGCCTTATCAGAAATGCCCTATAGTTTATTTTTCCATGTTGGCATGTTTTATATGTACACAGGTAGAATTTTCTTTGTTCTCAGCAAACATAGAACCACTGTAACTACCAGTAAAATGGTTTTGTTGTTAGTCAGGCACACACTGTAATTTTGTTGTAAAATCATAATCCAATCAAATTCAATTCTCAATAACAAATGTGTGTTCTGTTTTGAGCAGGTGCGGACTAGTCGCACAGATGAGGCCAGAGGCTTGTTGTGGCTGATGGAGGAAGAGGCACTACAACCAGGGGGATCAGAGCAGACTCTTCTGGGACGCTTGTTCAGCTACTACGGCCCAGCGGAGGGGGAGAGCAAAGGTGAATTTCCATATTACATCTGTTTTTATTACCTTCCATAGACATGTGCACTTAAGTTCATGGGAGTTAGGAAGCTGTTACTAGATAAGCCAAGAAAATCCCCTCAAACCCCTCTCATGCTCTTCACTCTCAGAATTAGCTCCTCCAATCCGAATATACCTCAACTGGTAAAAGAACTGGTTTACTTCTGTGTTACTGTATTGTGTTCCATGTCTGTCTTATGTCTTATACTTGTATGCAAAAGATCCCGTCAGACCTCTGAAGCTGTTCAGGGCAGGGCCTGCTTAATACTGTGAGGGGAGACCTCTGGGAACACCACGTGCCACAGTGGGGCGGCTGTGGCTGGAAAGTGCCATTATGTCCTTAGGCAAGACACTTAACCCACATTGCATAGAATGAGTCTGTTGTGTGTGTAAATGGGTAGTGGTGGACAGTGTGCCCCAGGGCAGTTTGTTTATCACCACCGTGTTTGGAGTGAAATAATAATTTAATTCCGAGCTAATTTCCGAGCATACGGAAGCTAAATGTGGCGTACAATAACTGCATAAGAATTCTGTTGAAAAGGCCTCGGTGCTGTCCTAAGAACCTGATGTACAGATTTATTTGTCAACTGAATCAATGTCAGAACGTGATCATAATGAGCCTGACCAATATCAGAATCAGAGCCACACGCTATCAGTCTGATCTGTGGCGTCACTGGTACAGTAGTCTGCTGTAAATATGTATGCGTATTTTTATTCTTATTTTTTTGTTTTGTTTTTGTGTGATGTCTTTCTTATCTGTACCTCGTGCCTGTAATAATGTTTAATAATAATAATAATAATAATCACATGTGAAGCGTCTTTGAGTGTCCTGAAAAGCGCTATATAAAGCCATTGCATTATTATTATTATTAGTATGAGTGTTTTAAATGTAGCAACCTGTGAAGTCAAAGACAAATTTCCTCCATGACATAATAGATTAATCTTGAGTCTTACACATTTACTTGACTATAGTTTTTGACATTTGCAGCAGAGATGTGTAATTCTCAGTTGTTTTTATATATATCAAGGGCTTGTCCCCAAATGCGTATAGGAGTTTTTCATGTCTGTGTTCCATATATGTCCATTAGGTCACACGTTCCTCCTGAAGAGTGAGAAGGAGCTCCACTTCCTCCTGGGTCACAGTCATGGTACAGACTGGGTGGAGTACGACACTCGCGGGTGGCTCAACTACGCCAAGCACAACCCTGCCGCTTCTAATTCTGCTTCCATCTTACACGACTCCCAGAAGTAAGAACTATTCATCGAAAATGTTGGCATATAATTATGAAACAGTAATTATGGCTCACCGATCTCTCCCTCTTGTAGAAAGATCATCAGTTCATTGATCATGAGCCGAGCTGGAGGGGCCACAGTCCTGTCTGGGTCTGTAGCAGGTCTAGAGGCA
>OZ035833.1:27591694-27607723 GCA_964034765.1 Knipowitschia caucasica | reverse complement strand
TTCCACTTCCGTCCCGATTCCGTATATGATCTAGTGCTGAACATCCTTTCATAACAAATGCCCATATAAGGACATCCATTTGTTCCGCATTTGGCAAACACAATGGTCTATGATCACAGCTCAGTACTAAGTTTTCAGCTCATACAGCAACCCGTCTCCTCCCCATCACCACCTCAACAGTAACAGGAAATTTGTTTGTCATGTCATCGACTCATTCAGCTTCAGCTTTACCTTTTAGAAGTTTAATAAGAATATTAATTTCCGTCGTATGCAATGCTTCTGCTGCAGTCAAAGCAAAAGTTCTGTGTACATTGTTACAACCCGGCTCTAGGCCGTAACATAAAAAGATGGGGAAGAGACAACGGCCAATGTTCAGAACCCCTGTAGGGCCATTCATTGTAAACAATATAACAAAGAGAGAACATAATGGGAGGGGTTGGACGCTCCACTTTTCTGGTGTTTCCCGCGGGGAGAGGCGGCGAGCTGGGGTGGCCATACTCATTGCCCCCCATCTCAGCCGCCACGTGTTGGAGTTCTCCCCGGTGAATGAGAGGGTCGCGTCCCTCCGCCTCCGGGTGGGGGACAAGTCTCTCACTGTTGTGACGGCCTACGGGCCTAACGGTAGTGCAGAGTACCCGGTCTTCTTGGAGTCCTTGGGAGGGGTACTGGACAGTGCACCGCCCGGGGACTCCGTTATTCTCCTGGGGGACTTCAACGCCCATGTGGGAAATGCCAGTGACACTTGGAGAGGGGTGATCGGGAAGAACGGCCCCCCTGATCTGAACCCGAGCGGTGTTCAGTTGTTGGACTTCTGTGCCAGTCACGGCCTGTCCATCACGAACACCATGTTCGAGCGCAAGGGTGTCCATCAGTGCACGTGGCACCAGGACACCCTAGGCCGGAGGTCGATGATCGACTTTGTAGTTGTATCATCTGACCTTCGACCGCGTGTTTTGGACACTCGGGTGAAGAGAGGGGCGGAGCTGTCAACCGATCATCACCTGGTCGTGAGTTGGATCCGCTGGCAGGGCAGGAGGCCGGTCAGACCTGGCAGACCCAAGCGTGTAGTGAGGGTTTGCTGGGAACGTCTTGCTGAGCCCCCTGTCAGACGGACTTTCAACTCACACCTCCGGGAGAGCTTCTCCCAGGTCCCGGCAGAGGAGGGGGACATCAAGTCCGAGTGGACCATGTTCTCTTCCTCTATCGCCAATGCAGCGGCTCGTAGCTGTGGTCGCAAGGTCTCTGGTGCTGGTCCCGGCGGCAATCCCCGAACCCGGTGGTGGACACCGGCAGTAAGGGATGCCGTCAGGCTGAAGAAGGAGTCCTATCGAGCAATGATGGTTCGTGGGACTCCTGAGGCAGCTGTCCAGTACCGGCAGGCCAAACGTGCCGCGGCCCGGACTGTTGCAGAGGCAAAAACCCGGGACTGGGAGGAGTTCGGAGAGTCCATGGAGCATGACTATCGGTCGGCCTCGAAGAGGTTCTGGCAAACCGTCCGGCGCCTCAGGAGGGGGAAGCAGTTCTTTGCCAACACCGTGTACGGTGCGGGTGGAGGGCTGCTGACCTCGACTGGGGATATTGTCGGGCGGTGGAAGGAATACTTCGAGGTTCTCCTCAATCCCCCCGTCACGTCCTCCGTCCAGGAGGCAGAGGCTGAGGATGTTGGGGCGAATACTTCCATCTCCCTGGCCGAGGTCACCAAGGTGGTTGGCAGCCTCCATGGTGGCAAGGCGCCGGGAGTGGATGAGATCCGTCCTGACTATCTAAAGTCTCTGGATGTTGTAGGACTGTCTTGGCTGACACGTCTCTGCAACATCGCGTGGCGATCGGGGGCAGTGCCAATGGAGTGGCAGACCGGGGTGGTGGTCCCTCTCTACAAGAAGGGGGACCGGAGGGTGTGTTCCAATTATCGTGGGATCACACTCCTCAGCCTCCCCGGTAAGGTCTACTCCAAGGTACTGGAGAGGAGGCTACGTCCGATGGTCGAATCTCGGATTCAGGAGGAGCAGTGTGGTTTTCGTCCCGGTCGCGGAACACTGGACCAGCTCTATACTCTCCATCGGATACTCGAGGGT
Source organism: Knipowitschia caucasica (assembly GCA_964034765.1). Lineage (NCBI taxonomy): Eukaryota > Metazoa > Chordata > Actinopteri > Gobiiformes > Gobiidae > Knipowitschia > Knipowitschia caucasica. Next base: position 27,605,648 of record OZ035833.1, on the reverse strand, counting down.
TCATGGGAGTTCGGCCAACCTGTCCACATGTGCTTTGTGGATTTGGAGAAGGCGTTCGACCGTGTTCCCCGGGGTGTCCTTTGGGGGGTCCTCCGGGAGTACGGGGTCCGGGGTCCTCTGCTGAGGGCTGTTCGGTCCCTGTATGACCGGAGCCAGAGCTGTGTCCGCATTGCCGGCAGTAAGTCAGACCTGTTCCCGGTGCATGTTGGCCTCCGCCAAGGCTGCCCTCTGTCACCGGTTCTGTTCACTGTATTTATGGACAGAATCTCTAGGCGCAGCCAGGGGCCGGAGGGGGTCCGGTTCGGGAACCACAGGATTTCATCTCTACTTTTTTGCGGATGATGTCGTCCTGCTGGCTCCAACGAACCAGGACCTGCAGCATGCACTGGGACGGTTTGCAGCCGAGTGTGAAGCGGCTGGGATGAGAATCAGCACCTCCAAATCCGAGGCCATGGTGCTCGACCGGAAAAAGGTGCCTTGCAGTGTATACACTGTGGCGCCACGTACGGTCGACATGGCTCTTTGCTGCTCTCTTTTTCTTTTGTTTTTACTTTTTAACTGCGCATCTGGCTGTTCCTACACCCGTGAGGAACTTATGAACATCCGACCCACCGTCCCCATGGACCTATTGCCTGTTTTCTTGGCATCTGCGGCTGATTTAGTTCATGTTCTAGCCAAAAAAGTGTGGGCCCGTAAAAGGGGAAAGCGCGGAGGCCTGCTCGTGCGTCTTAGGAGGAGAGGAGCGCGCACGGCTCTCCCCGGCATTTTTCTCTCCAACGTACGCTCACTGGCAATAAGATGGACGAACTCAGCCTGCTCATGAGAAGAAACAAGGACTTCGCCACATCTTGTGTCCTCTGCTTCACTGAGACCTGGCTAAATGAGCGGATCCCGGACTGCGCTCTGGAGCTGCAGGGCTTTGGGCTGTTCCGCGCGGATCGCCATTGTGCGCTCTCAGGGAAGAGCAGAGGCGGTGGGCTGTGTTTCTACGTCAATACAAACTGGTGTAACGATGTGACAGTGATCTCCAAGCACTGCTCTCCTGCTCTGGAATATCTTTTCATTCATTGTAAACCATATTACTCCCCGCGCGAAATTGTTTCATTCATTCTTGCCTCTGTTTACATACCGCCATGCGCGGACGCGCGCAAGGCTCAGCGCGCACTCGCAGAGCAAGTACTGTGTATGGAACGCTTATACCCGGACTCTCTGATTATTATCCTGGGGGATTTTAATAAGGGAAACTTGAGCCAGGAATTACCCAAATACAGACAGTTTATCAAATGCCCGACCAGAGAGGAGAACACTCTGGATCACTGTTACACCACCGTGCGCGGAGCTTTTCGCGCTGTTCCCAAGCCAGCCCTCGGCTTCTCAGATCACTCCATGATACATCTGGTTCCTGCTTACAGACAGAGACTAAAGCTCTCGAAACCTGCAGTGAGGAGCTCCAAAGTGTGGTCTGATGAAGCTGTGGAAGAGCTGCGCGCATGCATGGAATCTACAGACTGGGACCTTTTCAGAGCTGCCACAGATAGTTTGGATGAATATACGGACACTGTGACGTCATACATTCACTTCTGTGAGGATAGCCTCATTCCAACAAGGACCAGGGTCATCTATAACAACGACAAACCCTGGTTCACTGCTAAACTCCGACAGCTCAGGAAAGCAAAGGAGTCTGCTTTCAGGGAGGGGGACCGCAGCGGCTACAAAGCAGCTAAATATCAGTTCAGGAGAGAACTGAAAGCAGCCAAGTCCCGGCACAGAGAACGACTACAGGAGCAGTTTGGTAACAACGATACTGCTTCTGTCTGGAGGGGCCTACGGGAGATCACCAACTACAAACCCAAAGCCCCCCCCTGTGCTGACGACCACAAGCTAGCTGACGATCTGAACTTATTTTTCAGTCGCTTTGATGCTGCCCCTGACACCTCTCCCTCCCCCACCCCCCACTACTCTAACGACCCACCCATCAGCCCTGCCCCCAGCCTAACAATAGCCGCTAAAGAGATTAAACAACTCTTCCTGAGGCTGCACCCCCGCAAAGCTCCTGGCCCGGACCACGTGTCTCCGGCCACTCTGAGACACTGCGCCAGTGAGCTTACTCCTGTGTTCACGGACATTTTCAACACCTCTCTGCAGTCCTGCCATGTCCCGGCCTGCTTCAAATCCTCCATCATTGTCCCCGTCCCGAAGAAGCCCAGGATCACAGGACTCAATGACTACAGACCTGTAGCACTTACGTCTGTCGTCATGAAGTCATTTGAACGCCTGGTTCTCTCCCATCTCAAGTCCCTCACCTCCCCCCTCCTGGACCCCCTGCAGTTCGCCTACAGAGCCAACAGATCTGTAGACGACGCCATTAACCTGGCCCTCCACCACATCCTACAGCACCTGGACTCCCCGGGGACCTACGCCAGGGTCCTGTTCGTGGACTTCAGCTCTGCCTTCAACACAATCCTGCCATCCCTGCTCCAGGACAAGCTCTCCCAGCTCAACGTGCCCGATTCCACCTGCAGGTGGATCACTGACTTCCTGACGGACAGGAAGCAGCGAGTGCGTCTGGGGAAGAATGTCTCGGACTCTCGGATTATAAATACAGGAGCCCCACAGGGCTGTGTTCTTTCTCCCCTGCTCTTCTCCCTGTACACCAACCACTGCACCTCCAGCCACAACTCCGTGAAGCTGATCAAGTTCGCGGACGACACCACCCTCATTGGACTCATCTCCAACAATGATGAGTCCGCCTACAGGAGGGAGGTGGACCGGCTGGTGTCCTGGTGCAGTGGTAACAACCTGGAGCTGAACGCCCAGAAGACAGTGGAGATGATTGTGGACTTCAGGAAGAGCACTGTCCCCCCACCCCCACCCTCCGTGATGGACTCCCCCATCACCTCTGTGGAGTCCTTCCGTTTCCTGGGCACCACCATCACCCAGGACCTCAAGTGGGAGCCGACCATCAGCTCCCTCATCAAGAAGGCCCAGCAGAGGATGTACTTCCTGCGGCAGCTCAGGAAAGCCAAGCTGCCTGCACAGATGTTGGTGCAGTTCTACACGGCCATCATCGAGTCCATCCTCACCTCCTCCGTCACCGTGTGGTTCGCTGGAGCCACAGTCAGGGACAAATAGAGACTACAGCGCATTGTGTGCTCTGCAGAGGAAGTGATCGGCCGCAGCCTTCCATCGCTGCAGGACCTGTACGTCGCCCGAGCTCGAGGCCGGGCTGGTCGTATCACAGCCGACCCCTCTCACCTTGCACATGGACTATTCCAACCACTCCCCTCAGGCAGGAGGGGAGTGGTCCATCAGGACTAGAACTTCCCGCCACAAGAACAGTTTCTTCCCCTCTGCTGTTGGACTCTTGAACACTTAACCTGTCCCCCCGCCCTTTATAAAGTCACTTTACTGCCCATCATACGTCACTTTACTTCACTGTACTGCTGTCACCTTACATTGTGTGCACCATGTGCACTTGTATATTGTAAATAGTAACTGTAACTCTATTTTAAATTTAAATTTATTCTTTAGAAGTGTTTTTTATTCTTATTTTTATTATCTCTTTTTGACTGTTGCACTGAGCCAAAGCAATTTCCAAGTCTGTGACTTCCTGTTATTTACGTGGCAATAAAAATGATTCTGATTCTGATTCTGATTCTTGCCCTCTTCAGGTGGGTGGAGAGGTCCTTCCTCAAGTGGAGGAGTTCAAGTATCTCGGGGTTTTGTTCACGAGTGAGGGGAGGATGGAGCGTGAGATTGACAGGCGGATCGGTGCAGCGTGCGCAGTGATGCGGTCGCTGTATTGGACCGTTGTGGTAAAGAGGGAGCTGAGCCGAAAGGCAAAGCTCTCAATTTACCGGTCAATCTTCGTTCCCTCCCTCACCTATGGTCATGAGCTGTGGGTAATGACCGAAAGAACGAGATCGCGGATACAAGCGGTCGAAATGAGCTTCCTCCGCAGAGTGGCTGGGCGCTCCCTTAGAGATAGGGTGAGGAGCTCAGTCACACGGGAGGAGCTCGGAGTAGAGCCGCTGCTTCTCCACGTCGAGAGGAACCAGTTGAGGTGGCTCGGGCATCTGTTCAGGATGCCTCCTGGACGCCTTCCTGGGGAGGTGTTCCGGGCACGTCCCACCGGGAGGAGGCCCTGGGGAAGACCCAGGACACGCTGGAGAGACTATGTCTCTCAGCTGGCCTGGGAACGCCTTGGGGTCCCCCCGGACGAGCTGGAGGAGGTGTGTGTGGATAGGGAAGTCTGGGCGTCTCTGCTTAGACTGCTGCCCCCGCGACCCGGCAACGGATAAAGCGGAAGAAAATGAATGAATGAATGAAGAATATAATGGTGATGTGGTGGCTGCCGCATGGCCAAGATGGAGGTCAAGGGAAGAGGAAGGCTGCCCACAGGAAGCGGCTCCTTTGTAGGGAGGAGCTGCTAGGCCGGCAGCTCCCCCGTGTGGTCCTCATTTGCACTGCACCTCCAACAGACAAACAACATTAGTGTGGGCTGTCACATCCCCCCCATAGAAGACCGGTTCCCCCAGGAATCCTAGCCAACAATACAGCGGACCTCAGCATCTTCCGTGGCCCAGGGACAGGGAAACTTCCACCGTGCCGTCCCGGCGTGGCTTAGCACGGTGGTTGACAGACATGGCCTCCATCCACCTTACATGGCACCTCAAAGAAAAATAACAAGGCAGATAACTGGATCAGGGACTGCACTACCTCCCCTTTAAGGGCAGGCTCCCCCAGGCAAGTCCGATGTAAAACTAAATTTAATTGCTGACCTCAGCCGCCTTAACACGGTGGAGGGACATGGGCAGGGCTGGACTGGGACAAAAAAACGGCCCGGGCATTTTTTCCTTCTTACCGGCCCAGGCATGTTTTTGTCACTTTTTTACAGTTTGTTTATACCAGGGATCGGCAACTCAAAAGGTTCAAAGAGCCATATTTTACCAAAAAACTAAACATCTGTCTGGAGCCACAAAAAAATAACAGCCTTGTATAAAGCTTATATGATGGTTACACAATGTAGCTACATTGGCTACATTAGCCTAATATCTAAATGACCAAGTAAAGGCTACAAATACATAATAAGCATTCATGATTATCAAATATGTGTTTTCACTGCAGCGTGTCCTGGAGAGAATGACGTACCACGTGATGACTCTGCTTTAACTTTGACTTCCATTTTTTTGCCTTCATGCAACTGTAGAAATACAGTAAATAAATCTGCTTTTTGGCTCAAAGGTCACACACCTGCACTGTCCGCTCATATCGATCACGTCACAGGCTGAAGTTTGCTGGAGCTGAATGTCCTTTTCTTTCACAGTCTTTGCGGAGGTTTTTGAAGTCTGAAAAAAGTGCTCCGGATTTTGTATGAAAGAATCCTTCACGTAATCCCTGTGAACGGTATTTAGTGCTTCATTGTTTCTCGTAAACAAAACTTCCTATTACATTGCAAACATGAAGCAGTCCTTCCTCATTGACTGAAAGCAAATGTTCAGTCTTGTTCTTAGTCCAGTCTTATTATCGACTCAGCAGCGGCCGCCTGGCGCGGGGCCGCGCCACAGGATATGACGCACTACGTTGACAGAAATGTTGAAATTGAATATTACTTATACACATTTTTACAGCATTGAAATACGTTAGGAATGTTTTTCCTCCTACAGAAACCACATTCAAACTAGGAATAAAATATAGCCCTCCCACTCCATTTTCAGACATTTTTGAAAAGGCTCCAGGAGCCACTGGAGGAGCACTAAAGGTTGCCGACCCCTGGTTTATACAGTATGTGGAAGCAAATACTGTAGAGGATCAGGATGTCTGTAGTTTCAACAAAAAAATAAAGTGCAATAGTCTACATTACAAGAGAGTAATAAACATGTCTCAGAGTGAGGGAGGTGGACAAAGACAATACTATTGTTTGTTACAGGGATGAGAATTGGTCAAAAATGTCTGAAATGCATAATGTCAGCCATTTGCTGGCTCTAAATCTGTTTAATCTGTTCACAACATTTTACTTTTGGGCTCAAACATGAACTTTTAATGCAATGGAAAATGTAGGTACCCGGGCTTTAATTTAGTCGCGCTTCGAGAGGAGAGGGGAGACGCGGACTTTTTCCTGCAGCGGTGTATTTATTGGGTGCACAAATTACGCAAAGACACGCATGGTTCTGTGCGCGTTTATGGTCTTGGGTACATGGTCACGTTGCGGCTACGCGCTCACCGTGTTGTGTTGTGAGCGGTTCCCGGTGAGTGGTTCCCGCGTCCAGCTCAGAGCCGCTGGATGCGGGAACACTGCGGCCGCTGAGGTGGTGGAATCCCGTTCCAGTACATACAGCAGGTGCCCCGCGGACACGCACGCTCCCTCGAACAGTTCTCAACGGATTTACACTTTTCACAAACATTTTTTTTTGTATGAGGCAGACAGACCGGCCCAAATATGGGCATCGGCCCTTCGGGCATTGCCCGGTACGCCCGATGGCCAGTCCAGCCCTGGACATGGGCCCCTCCACCGTGCCGTCCCGGTGTGGCCTAGCACGGCGGGTGGTCAGAGTTCTTCCTCTGCCAGCACGATGTCTGCACCTTTGATACACCACCTAGGAAAGGGATAGGAAGAAAGAAAAACCTCCCCACAACCCTGGAGCGTGCGACAGGGCATCAGCTACAACATTGTCCTTTCCTTTGATGTATGTAATCTCCAGTGAGTACGATTGCAGGAATAATGACCACCGGACCAGCCTGTGATTTGGGCTTTTAAATGACGAGAGAAACGAAAGAAGTGGATTATGGTCATTGTACACGTTATCAAGTAAACGTCAAAATGCCTTAACGCCATGATAAGAGCCAACGCTTCCTTTTCTATCACTGAATAATTTAGTTGATGTTGTTGAATTTCTTCGAAAAGTAACTCACTAGCCTGCCAACCCACAGGTCATCAAACTGTGTCAGAACGGCTCTGGCACCCATGTGACTGGCACGATCCACGTGTAGCTGGAACGAACAGTCAAGGCGAGGCGCCGCCAGGACAGGCGCAGCACAAAGGAGCTTTTTGACCTGCTCAAACACCTTCTGACACTCCGGCAACCAGGAAAACTTGACCTCCTTCTCAGCGCCTCCTCAGTCCGAGGAGCTACAACAGAAGAAAAATCACGGCAAAAACATTGGTATTAGCCTACAAGACCAAGGAAACTCATCAGCTCCTTCTTAGTCACTGGAACAGGAAACTGTTCCACAGCTCGCACTTTTGCAGCTACAGGACGAACCTCTCCTTGGCCTACTACCCGACATAAATAGGTCACAATTGCTCTTGCAAACTCACACTTTGCAAGATTAACTGTGAGGCTTGCCTCTGCTAACCGAGAAAAAAGCGCCTTGATGCGCTCCACATGATCTTCCCATGTGTGTTCATCAGACGTTGAAACGTGCGTTCCTAAGCCCAAATGACAGAACTGTATACGACTACAATCCTGTAGGAGTGACAAAAGCAGCCACTTCCTGAGCTCGCTTGGTCAATGACACCTGCCACACATATACTGCCTTACCGTCTGGAGCAGCTAAACCAACTCCGCTCGGACCTGCCTGACCATTCCACACATTTGCCTTCAACATAAGACAGTCAGCTTTAACATGCCCTTGTTTGTGACAATGATTACAGACCCTATTCTCACTAAAGCTCTGATTTTTGGCACCAAGCTGGTGCCCACCATGGAAGTAATTGAGCCCGTCTCTTTGGCTTCCCTGTTCACAGTTACCACTGTACTCACAGTGCGTCAACACATACTCATCCGCCAACACAGCTGCAGCCGCAACTGTAATAGACTTTTGCTCATCAATGTATGTTGAAATGCATTCAGGCAAACAATTCTTAAACTCTTCAATTAACATTAGCTCCTGCAGCTGCTCAAATGTCCTCACACCCAGCGCACTACACCACCGATCAAACAATGCAACTTATCACAACAAAATTCCACATCATTGTGACCCTCGGCTCCAGGCCGTAACATAAAAAGATGGAGAAGAGACAACGGCCAATATTCAGAACCCTGTCTGTAAAAGCACAGACAACATTAGTGTGGGCTGTCACAACATCCTGACAATAAATATGATTTATCTTCATACTACTGTATACGTGTGCAGGGTTGAAGTGTTTAATCATGGAGTAACTAATATGTAAACCATGTAAATCTACCTCAATGAACATCATCCTAATACATCCTTTTGTTTGAGTGAGTCATGAATTGGTTCTTATTCATTCGCTTTTATCTGTAGAACATACATCAAATACGAATGCTCATGGTAACATGCAATCTGTCTCAAAACATCCTAATAAAAGAAATGGGTCCACTGACTTCCTGTTAAAACAGCAGAACTGAAAATACCTGCACCCTCACATGTTTTGGCAGATATCCAAAACATCAAGTGGAAATTCAGTGACGTGTGCTTACTGGCCACAGTTGCTAAAAATGTGTTCTAGAGATCCATACAAACACACACAAAAAATACATGAAAAAGTTGCCTAATCCCCCTTTAAGGAATTTCAACACTATTCTACCTGTCATGGCAGAATATCAGCAAGTACTCTGAGGGATATGATAAAAAAACAATCATTACAATTGTGTAGTTAGAATAATCACATTGAAGTATAATGGCCTACAAGTGATTAACTCGGTCTGCATTGTGGTGGAAAGTGAAAAATGCAAATCCATCATCATCACTTGGGCGCACTTCTCCTCAGAGATCGGCACAAGGCGGCGGAAACAACTTCATGCACATGTATAGTGGTGTGGTGAAAAGGGTTTTGTGTGCGTTTGTCTGCTCTGACTGCTGAACGGGAGCACTCTTTCACACTAGAGTGGCTGTGCCCAGAAGAGCTTCACTTCCTGCTTTACTAATCAGCTGCATTTGACTCTCTCTTCACACGACACAATGCGACACTAACAGTCACAAAAGGGCTCAGAGGAGTGGGGCTGGTGATGGCATGTTAAAAGTGAAATGCATTCGGAGGCTTGATTACAGTGGGAGGGAAAAAATGAGATGGATTTGAAGAATATTGAAAGCTTTGGGTACCTTATTCTAAAATTACAAAAAATCAAGCGTGTAATAAAGTCTATTTAGTTTCTCGCTGTCAAACAGTTGGGTTCTTTTCACTTTTCGCATGCATGTAATATTGTCCTCTGTCACGTCCCTAGATCAGCTTTGAAAACCACATGTTTTCTAATTAAATCAAGCCAGCACATTGTGGTCTGGTTTGCTTGTATAATACCTTTACAAGACTCATTCTGTTGGCACAAACAACATGTATTATTTAGGAAAGAAAAGTTGTGTAATACAGGCTAAAATGAGAAAAATCAGAAAATCAAAAATGCATGATACCTCATTCTGAAAGTAAACTATTTATAGGTTTCAACTTCTCGTTTCGTACAGCATTATACTTTTTTCCTATTCAAAAGATACTTTTGTTGCATAATTGTTAGTCACTATGGTTACTAATGCCCTTCGCTTTGACGATGGAACCCTCTATCTTTATAAGTATACCTCCTTGAATTGTAGGGTGCAGTATGAAAGAGTTTCTTGCACGTTACCAATTTCATATTCAGCAACACAAAGATTCCCACACTCACATGATACAAAAGTACATTAAAAAAACAGATACAATGAAAATAGATTCACATTTTGTTTGACTTTTTATTTTGCTTTTAATACTTCCTCCTCACTCTTCACCCTTTGCTTCCTTCTCATCTTCTGTTGTGGAGGTTGTCGTGCTTGTATCCACTTGGGACTTTTGCTCTCCTGGTTCAGGTGAAGCCTTTGTTGGATCCGCAGGTGTCCCCTCACACATCTCATCGTTCTTGGCTGCCTTTTCCATCTGCTCCACTACATTCTCACACACGTCTCCCTCCTTCTCGCTGTCCTCACCGCCTCCATCTTCAGCCTCGTCACGGACTTCATTCAAGTCGCCCATTAACACGGAGGTCTCTCTGGCATCTGTGTTCGACTTGTTGTTTCCGGTCCAGGATTTAGTGGGAATCATCAGGTCTGAATGCCCGCTCAGCATCTTGAGGCGTCTGCTAAGTTGGCATACTTTCCAGACCAGCAGAAGAGTGGAAATGAGCAAGATGGTGCAGGCAAGAATGAGTCCCCCGGCAATCAATAACAAGTGATTTACACTGAATAGTTTGCTGTATGCGGGGGTGGTGGTGGTGGTTGGAGAAGGAGTTGGACAGTTGAGTGGAGCCTGGGTGGTCTGGTGGTCAGAAGGAGCCGTTGCAGATGAGTGAGTGGTCCCATTGGATAAAGAGGTGTAGTCATCAGAGGCTTCAGTCTGGTTTGGGGAAGTTGTGATTAGAGTAGTTGTCCCAGTGGTTACGCTGGCATCACATAACCCCCAGAGGCAGAGGAATACGATGACTGTTTTCATTGTTTCTGTAAAAAATAATGTATTTTTTGGTTAGGCCTAAACTGGCTCTATTATAATGAATGGCTTATTCTATCAGTAAAGTAGCATCATTTGAGAAAGTAACACATACAGATGTAATGACAAAAAACCACTAACTTGCGCATTGTAAGAAAATAAAGACAAGAAAAGAAAAGTTAAAACATCAGATTGGAATGGAGAAAAAGTTCCTCATCCCGTTCATTCACTTGTAGACGACATAGGCCAACTCAAAATTATGTGAGATCTTAAATACAAAGACATTTTGGGCTACCTATTATATATAATATCATGTGTATTTTGTTTCCATTATTAAGTATACAAATTCAATGTGTGGACTAACAATAGTATAATCACTGCCAATGTATCAAATTTGGCAAAATGTATCTCAATCTGAGCACATTTTGACAGTCAAGATTCGTTGTCAACGGGACAAGAAAAATTATCTTGTTTTAAAAAGATACGAGAAATGTTTCCCTTGGAATGAAACCATTATTGAAATAAGACTAAATGGCTTATCCCACTGGCAAATCTTATTAAAAACAGTCAGAATGTGCTCAAATTAAGAAAAAATCCACTTGGTTTGAGCATTTATTACCTCACATGTTATCACTTTTTGAAGTATTCTTAGTCTGCCAGGAAATGTAAAAAACTTTGGTCAGAGTTCTGTTTTCAAAATCTTACAATACATATTTGTCCACATTATAAACAAAGATGATGTGGCCTAAGAATTTGCATAAGAAGCCATGTTATGTAATAGATGGAAATACCTCTTACTTTTACTGCAGGATGAGAGGATCGGTGTGAAGAGAAGAGACAATGGTGAATAAATAATGGTCTCTCGCCTCAATGGTGATATGAGCAATAATAGCAACAGGAAGTGAGTCTTTGATGCTTGTTCTGCTCATGCACACATCTGGCAGCAGGATTTTAAATAGACCACCACTTCTTGGTAATCAGCCCCTTTACTGAAACAAAGGCAGCGAAGGACTCTCTGTTAAGAGTTAGGGCGTTTTTAGAATGATTAGCTCCTCACTGAAATAAGAAGTTACTCAGACAAGTTCAATCTCAATGAACACTTTCTTCATGATGTATTATGAGAGGCTGATACAGTGGGTTGGACAAGTATTTGAACCCCAACAATAATTGAATCCATGAGCAGTACTGGTTAGTACTTTGATGGGAACACCTCGTGCCACAGAGGGACATCCCAGACAGTAAAGAAGATTGTGAAGATACTTACTTTGGTCAGGCTATACATGTACAGGTATATTCAGTTTCTGCTGAAATTCTTACTCTCAATATTTACCTCAGAAGATTATCTGCAAGTTTCCACAAATGTATATTCAAAATGGCTATACATCTGCTTTTGAGTGAGTCTTATTCTCCTGCAGTTCTTGAACTATGCAGTACAACAATGGCATTTCCATATTGAAGACAATACATTTAATAGGTTCAACTCTGCTTTCTTAGCCTTCTTCCTATCAATACTGATTTGTGCTCTGGAACTATGTGGATTAGGACAATAGCCAACAGCTATTTTTTTCAGGTAAAATTATAATAATGATCATAATATTTATCAACAACAATCAGTTAATGAAGAGCTCCAATTAGAGCTTGTGGTTGCAGGGGCACAGTCCGTCAGAGTAACATGGTACATTGAGCACTATTGTCACCTAGTGGCGAATCCAGAAAATGAAATACCAAAAAATGAAACTATCAAGACTTGAATTTATTTTTATTTTTAAGCAAAGTCACAAATGTTTTTTTCTTTTTACATGTCAAGCTTCATTTTATTGTCCTCAAGGATGAAATCATACAGAATGGTCTTCACATGCAATACAAAAATATTATTATCTTACATTGAACATAAAAAACTTGTGTTTATTGGCCCATTCTAAAAAAAAATTACATTATTTTTAACAGTTTTTTGTACATAAAAAAATATAAATATATATACATCTTTATTAGACAGGGTAGAACCTATTAAAAAAACGTCATTAAGTAATCTTACATGTATGTTTGTACAACATTTACAGAGGATTCCCAAAAAAAGTATTTACAATATTCTCTGCAGTCATACAGAAATGCGCTCGAACAGAGTGTAACAGCCACGCCAATTCACAACAAACATGTCTCAGCGATGACAAAAAGGACGCCCTTGTGCCTTCTACTGCACTGATTATGACAAAGCGATATTTTTAAGGTGCACTTCAAAAGACTTAAGTATTGAACTTTTAACACCAGTGAGTTAACAGAGATGAGTTAAAGTGTACAATGATCCTGCCACTGTTTTTTATTTATTTAATTGTGTTCAACTACAAAAATACAATTCGCTCTTACACCTTCTGAAAAGATGCTAGAAATATAGATTGTAGCTTTTTGTTGTGGCAAGATTTGATAAGGGTGGTCTGAGAGCAGGAATGGCTAAATAAAACGGCTGTAAATGACCAGAAAGCAGACGCTGGTGCAGAATGTGATCTGTTTCTGAAATGCACTGACCAAAAAAGAAGTGATCAGTGACTGCGGGAGGTGCAGTTGTGAAGTCCCATAACACACAATAGCTCATGAGAGTATTCCAGTCATATCTGGAGAGAAAACCCCAAATGGCCACATTCTGTCCACCTACTTATGTTTTATTTGTACATTATGAGTGCACCATGATTGGACCTGGGCAGCATTAAACAAAACACAAATATCGGAGTGGTCATTTTTGCAAAGTGCATATCACGACAGACATAGCAATGGTGGTCCAGTGGTGCTGTACTCCTGGTATGCTTCGGTTTTAGAGCTACAGAGTTACAGATCTGAGCAGCAGAGAGCGGACTTTCAGCAGGCACAGACAACAGTGCACCAGTCACTCATTCCCTTTTTAACTTCACATAACACAATAAAGGCAGAAAAGAAATCTGTTGATGGCAAACTCAGAAGATCAGAGTGGCTGTTAGCTGAAGCAGTGTCTGTGTCAGGCAGAGGCAATGCTTTGATTGATCCCCGAAAGTTAAGGATTTAGGAGCATGCAAGGCAGACCCAGGCTTTGTTTTGCATTGCTTTAGTATTTGTATTGTCACACAGGGCACTGCTACAACCTGCATGAGGACAAATAGAAGAGAGCATAGATGTAGGTGGTTAGTTAAGCAACAAGCAGAATAGCAGATAGCATTCAGTGAGCACAACAAAAAAACAGAAAATTGTAATTCACTCAAGTTAGTTAACTAAAATTCAGATTTTATCGCTCAACTTGGGAAAGTTTGCATTATTAAGTTGAAGAGATCCTTTATTCGTCCCACAGTGGGGAAATTTCAGAATTATGCTAGGGATATATATTTTTACAGGCCTAATGTGACATCTATTTAACTTCTTTATATCATCCAGATCATTGCATCACTTTTATATAGTGCTTTTTGGACACTAAAAAAACGCTTCAAGTGGCACAATCTTTTCACTACATACATGCCGGTGATAAACTACTGTAGCCACAGCTGCTCTGGGGCAGACTGACAGATCAATTAGTGAGTGATT